>JAUJYZ010001383.1:100000-110276 GCA_033675265.1 Actinostola sp. cb2023 | reverse complement strand
GAGAAAGAAAAGAGAGAAAGAAAAAAAGAGAGAAGAGAGAAAGGGACGGAGGGAAAGAAAGAGAGAGAGGAGAGGGCGCCCGAGAGATAATGGAATGGAATGGAATGGCACTTTATGATCCACGGGAAATTTTACAATTGTTACAATTGATTCCCAAAAAATACCGGACCCATTAATTAGAAAGAAGAGAGAGAGAAAGAAAGAGAGAAAGATGAGATGGAGAGAGAGAGAAAGAGAGAGAAGAAAGAGACGGAGAGAGAGGAGGAAAGGAGAACGAGAGAAAGAAAAGAGAAAGAGAGAAGCAAAGAGAGAGAGAAAGAGAGAAAGAAAGAGGAGAAAGAAAAGAGAGACAACAAAGTGCATATGAATCGAATTTATTTCTTTAAAAAAATGTTTACATATGAGGTGAATTAGTGGGATGTTTCAGTATTTTGTGTTTTGAACTTATAAAGGTTTGAAATCGTTGATATGCTAATATTCGGTGACGTCAACTTATTTATATTTTTTCAAGCAGCACTCTTCTCTGAAATAGAAAAAAAAAAACAGTTTAAACATCATTTATATAAGTTGTAGAATTTTTTTTGCCATTTAAAAAGTCAATAATTTGCACAAGGGCGCTTTTGTATAATAAATTGCAACCAAAATGACGTCAAAATGACGTCGTGTAAGTTAGAAAAAAACAAAAAAAAGAAATTTCATCGAGTCAATGGTAACTCAAAACTGGTAAAAACTGGTTACAGTATGTGGTTCTAATTGTGAAACAGTTCTAATTGTGAACACTTTTTCAGTAAAAGTGCCGTTTTTATATCGACAAAAAATATTTCACCCGAGCAAATATTGATTTATTTTCAATCATTCAATGCTATTTTGGGCTTCCTGACATTTATTTCGCGCAAAATTTCAACTTTAATTCAAGGTAAGCTGACGAACCTGGACTGTTGTTTACAAATTCGAATTTTAAGCGCGCCTTAAGATTCTCAGTGGGGAAAGTTCGCATTTTCTTTCTAAAAACACAAAGTTTGGGAGTTTGTTTTTATATGAGCTAGCTAGTAAAAGGTAAATAATAACACTTTTCTTTACAAAAAAATAAAATCGAAAAGTGTTGAAAATGAACGAGCAGCATCGGAATGAAAAATTGTGCGTGTTTTTGCGATGTGCATCTAATTGTAAACACGCATATGCTCACGCATAACTTGGCATTTCATAACATATGTAGTTCTTGAGATATAGAGTAAAATTGCCGCTAATGTACCTGCACTGGTACAATAGCAAATATTGAGAAGGAAAATATGTATAGAAGTCCGCGTTTGTGATACAATTTGCGCTATTGCGTTGTTAGCAATTGCATGAGCGTGATGAACGGGCATGCATCAATGAACATGCGAACACCTCGGCAATTTAGCGTTGCTGTCTGACTTCACTTCGTTTTAACATTTTTTCTTTCATTGGTATCGAAATAACACGAACATCAATATTGTTTTAAAGGGCAACTTGGAATTGTACATCGAATTGCAAGGCTTGAAATCGATAATAATACCCACAATAATTTAAGCCAATCAAAAAGGGCAAGCCAAAAGTGTTCACAATTACAAACAACTGTTCACCATTAGAACCACCAACGGACATGATATAATAAAAAATATATTTAGAAAAGTTCAATAATAAAATACAACGAAACTTAATCACATGTTAGCTGAAGTTGTAGAGCTAATTTATAGCAAAGGTTCAGGATAATCGTACCATATGTTGACGAGAAATATCATCAAGTGCAAAAAGTGTTCACAATTAGAACCACATACTGTATTATCAAAATGCAAATTTGTTTGCAATTTTTTTTTTAAACTGGTTTATTATTATCATTATTATTATTATTAGATTATTATTATTATCATCATCATCATTATTATTATTATTATTCATTATTATTATTATTATTTATATTATTATCATCATCATCATCATCATTATTATTATTATTATTATTATTATTATCATTATTATTATTATTATTTTTATTTGTATTATTATTGTTGTTATTATTATTATTATTATTATTATATTATTATTATTATTATTATTGTTTATTATTATTATTAATCATCATCATCATTATTATTATTATTATTATTATTTTATTATTCATTATTTATTATTATTTTTATTTTTATTATTATTGTTATTATTATTATTATTATTATTATTATATTATTATTATTTATTATTATTATTATTTATTATTATTATGATTATTATTATTATTATTATTATTATTATTATTATTATTATTATTATTCATTATATTATTATTATTATAATTTTTCATAATAATTCACGGAGGAAATCACAATAGAAATCCGGTTAGGAAAAACTGTGTCCTCGGCCTTGAAAACGTATACTCAAGACCGGTAGCCTCCCTCGCATCCGTTTTTAGTAACCTCTATATATTTTGCACTGCAGTGCAAATTACCTTTCAAACTCAAACTGCACTGCTCTTAGCCAATCAGAATCTATATTTTTTTCATGAATATTACTATTAGTATATTAATAGAGCTATACTTGCAGACTAATGCAGACTAGAATATTCACGCTTTTATTCGATAAACAGGTTCTGCTGTATTGTCGTGGTTGACGCACGGCAGCGGACTGGATTCTAGCTGCGCACCTTCACTTCGGAAAAGAAAATATGATACTTGAGATAAATAAAGACTGTTTGAACGGTCGGTGACTTAGTAGGCTTATTGGTCACAGAACAAAAACTGAAGCGATTCATTTGCTAAAATTCGAGTTTAAATTCCAATCAAATCGAAAAAAAGAAAAATATATAAAAACTGAGGTGCAGGGCACTCCTTCAAAAATATATAAAAATGTAGAAATAGTTTTTCTTATATCGCAAATTATAATTGAAAAAAATAAACGAAAGAATTGATAGCGAAGTATTGTAGAATACTAACCTGACCTTAATATTAGACTACATGCATCAATATTTCTCTAAGAACGAACGATCTCTTTAGTTGACTATGAACTAAAGATGCTTTGCCTTTGGCATAAAGTTTTAAATTTTAAAAAATTTTATAAATTTTTATAATTTTTAAATTTTTTTTTTTTTCCTTTGGCATAAAGTTATTTTATTTTTAGATTATTATTTTATTATTTTTATTATTATTTATATATATATATTTTCCCTTTGGCCATAACGTTTTTTTTTATTTTTTTAAATTTTATTATTTTATTATTATATATATATATATTTTTTCCTTTGGCATAAAGTTTGAGGAAGCCCAATAGCCGAACAAACTTGAATGTTATTCTCCTATTTTAGCCAATGAAGTCATTTCTTTTTTTAATTTAGTTATTCTCGGCATCCCTTTTTATTATAATTATTGGGATTTGTATTTTATATTTCACATATTACCTGTTAGAATTCTCTAGCGCACTCCATTTTTCGCATTCCAGTTAATGTAAAACCATAAAAGTTTTATGCCTTTTCTCCTGTGCTTTTTCAAAAGGGTTTGCAAATTTCAATTAAAACTGAACACGATAAGAATGAATTTGGATGATCTCAAGCTCTTTGGAATGCAATTGCATAAATGGCGGATTCAAATAAATGTTACACTAAAAATAAAAAATAAAATATAATTAAGGAAAAAAAATAAGTAAAATAAATAATAAAAAATGTTACTAATAATAACACGAACTGAATACTTGACTTTGCTAAATATATTCACTCCAATAACACTTGAAACATCCTACTTGCGGCGTTTCTCTAAAAGCTTTATAATTGCATCTATAGTGTTTGTCAAGTGCGTTCATTTCCGTATATTCACTTCATTGATATCAGACCTGCTAATTTGTATGAATTGTTTATTTGGTTCTTGAATAACTGAATTATGTACATAAACGTACAAAAAAAGCCCCAAAAAAGCTTTTTTTTAAATAATAATAATAATAATAATAATAATAATAATAATAATAATAATAAAGGTTTAACTGAAGCTTAAGCATCTCTACAGAGTAGCTCTACATTTTCAACACTAAATTAATATGGTATATATCTTGAACACAAATCAATAATGTACTAAGTTAATATATTAAGAAATAAAAAAAAAGCTTTTTGTACCTATGGGAATAATTTCACCGTAACTTTTTCAGAAGTATGGGCTTCAAAAAAACGTCCTGAAATTTATGATCGAGAGTACTATCTCAACCGTTTAAATATGGTAACTTCAACTACTATTAGCTCCATAAATATATATAGCTTTATCGAACAATGAACAGGGAAAGGTAAAAGTGACTGTCCTTCATGGTTCACCTGTCGTGTAGTTGGGACTCTCCGCATCGCGTTAATTAAATTTCAAGATGTTCAATTTCACTTTACAGGTCTCAAACTTGACTTTTCATTCACTAACAAAAACAAGTTAATTTTGAGAAGTTTTTTTTTTTTGGTAAGGAAACTTTGACGAAGCAGAAGCTTATTTTTCTCTGCATGTTTTTCCGCACCAATATTTCTCCCACTGCAAACGTCGTTTTGCGATAATGATAGTTAATGAGGAAACTCCACTCACTATATTATTGAAGTGCTTTTCAGGGAGGTCCTATAGCTAAAACATGGGAATACATAGAGGATATATTACACGGCGGCGTGAATGTATGAATTTTTATTTTCGAGTGAGCAAAAATATTGTTTTTAACACGAGAAAATAAAATTAATATCTTCAAGCCGCCGTGTAATTTCCTTTTTGTTATATAGACACTTCACTTTCAGTTGGAAATGGCGGGAAATGGCGGGAAATGGCGGGGAATGACGACATACATATATACATATACAGTCAATGTCATTAAGGTTGTCCACCTCGGAAAAGCACATTTACACATTTGCACATTTACACATTCGCAACATCACGTGTATATATTCGTTTTGCGCACGTGGAACCCAGAGTCGATAGATTCAGTAGAAGTATACTGCCATAAGAATGCCGCGGCCTTATACAGAAGATTTCAGGTGGAGAGTTGTATTTCAGCGCTTGTAAAAGTGCAAATGTGCAAATGTGTAAATGTGTAAATGTGATTTCCGAGGTGGACAATCTTAATGACATTGACTGTATATTCTCACTGGTGAAGAAAAACATGGGAAAAATACGCCACTCGGGTCCCGGATGAAGTTTGTATGAATTTTACGAGTGGTGGTCTATTTGTGCAGTAAAAAAACTCGTGTCTATAATGATACATGATCATAATTACTATAGATAAACTAAATAAGGAGGAATTGGTCTTCAGTTAGCTGATGTATATAGAAGAGCAGAAACGAATTATTTCTCCCATCTTCGAATGACCACTGACCAGTGCAGACTGTCCTGCTCCACAAGTTCTTGTATCGAAGTCAATGCTTTTATCTAATAGTCAAACAATCTTCAAAGGGAAATGTTTACGTACTCACAAATGGTTGTTGCTAGTTGGAATGTTTCCAGCTCGCAAACTCAACAAAAATTTGAAGCCGTTTATTATTTGTTTTCAGTTCTTAAGCCCCGTCCACACTACTGCGGTTTCGTTTGAAAACGCATCGTTTTTTATATTGTTCTCTATCCTCAAGGGAATCGAAAACAATCAGCTCATTACCAGAAACAATAGGAAAACGTAAACGCAGGTTAAGCCGCATCTACACGAACAAGTTTTCCTTGACAAGGAAAATTTGACAATTTTTTGTCATCTACACGAGCAAGTCTTCCTTGTCAAGGATAACTTGTCAAGGAAAATTTGCTCGTGTAGATTCGGCTTTAGCGTTTTAGTGTGGACGGAAGTCTTAGGGCTCTGTTTAGATCAAAATAGAGTGTTTTCCACACAGTTGTCGGGGGATGATCGTGATGCAAGTAATAGACCAATTCAAGGTTAATTTCCGCCATTTTGTAGGGGGTGCAAACACGGCTAATTTCAGTCAAAACATGATCACTTTGAGGTCCAATAACTCCAATCAACTTTGTTGGATTTTCGATTTAAAAGTGGCTTTAAATTAATATTAGTTAAAATATTGTTGTGACTGAAAATGAGACTACAAAGAGCATTTAAACTATATTTACAGCTACTTCAAATCTGCCCGTAGTTCTTATAATTTTAAACTTATTAGCATATTCTCGTACGTATGTTTTTAATTGAACATAAAAACCTGATTTACTGCAGCTGTGGCCTTCGCTTTTGCCACCATATTTACAGACAGCAATCACAGAGTATATACCTTTTAAAAGAAATATATATTTTGAAAATCCCGAAAAGATTGAAACGGAGTTATAACAGCTCAAAGTGATCCTATTTTGACTATAAATTTGCCGTGTTTTTGCACCCCCCCTATACTACAAGATGGCGGAATCAGTAACCTTGGATTGGCCTATTCAATTTCTATGATGTTGTGGTGTACCTTTTAGTTTTGTGAGTGGACAGCAGCGGCAACATTAAAGGATGTAATGGCTTGACTTGCAGCTTTAGTTCAGTGTAACTTATGCGGCGATTTTAGCCTTCCTGTTGGGGAAATAATAATAATCGACAATTGTTAAGAATCTTAAAGATTTTAAAGAAGGATTAACATATATGAGGCTAATCTGTAGTTTAAAGAATTGTTAAGCCCTCTCATATAAAAAAAGGATTAAATCTATGTAACATTATCTTTTTTTGGCTGTTACATTATCGCCGGTAATACTGTAGATTTCTTTTGGGATGTATTATATAGCTATTAAAAATGTCTTCCAGTTTCCGCCATTGCCTTATATTTCCAAGGACTCATATGTAAAGTTGTTTTCGGAGATGGTATATGATATCTTTATCTAAGTTCATTATAATATTTTTTATCAGAAATGTTTAAACAATTATCTAATAGCTTCATATACAGTCATTCTCATAAAGGTTATCCAGATGAAAAGACTACAATACTACAATAAAGTCACGTGATTCATTATGTTTTCAATTTCTGCACGCGGAACTGCGAGTTGATACCAGCGCCATTACATTCAGTTCTCACAATGCCGTGTACTTTTGCATCTCAAATTGAAACTTCATGCGAGGAAATTGAATACATAATGAATCACACAGGACTTTGTTGTAGTCTTGTAGTCTTTTCATCTGGACAACCTTTTTGAGAATGACTGTATTTTAATATTTGTTATCAGAGATGCTTAACAATTAACAGTTTATCTAAAGTACTGAATAGCTACATTTATTTTAATCCTTTTTTTATCTGAGAGGCTTAACAATTCTTTAAACTACAGATTAGCTTCATATATGTTAATCCTTCTTTAAAATCTTTAAGATTCTTAACAATTGTCGATTATATTATATTCACAGGAAGCTAAAATCGCCGCATTTACACTGAACTAAAGCTGCAAGTCAAGCCATTACATCCTTTAATGTTGCCGCTGCTGTCCACTCACAAAAACTAAAAGGTACACCACAACATATATAAATTGAATAGGCCAATCCAAGGTTACTGATTCCGCCATCTTGTAGTATAGGGGGTGCAAACACGGCAAATTTATAGTCAAAAATATGATCACTTTGAGCTGTTATAACTCCGTTCAATCTTTTCGGATTTTCAAAATATATATTTCTTTTAAAAGGTATATACTCTGTGATTGCTGTCTGTAAATATGGTGGCAAAGCGAAGGCCACAGCTGCAGTAAATCAGGTTTTTATGTTCAATTAAAAACATACGTACGAGAATATGCTAATAAGTTTAAAATTATAAGAACTACGGGCAGATTTGAAGTAGCTGTAAATATAGTTTAAATGCTCTTTGTAGTCTCATTTTCAGTCACAACAATATTTTAACTAATATTAATTTAAAGCCACTTTTAAATCGAAAATCCAACAAAGTTGATTGGAGTTATTGGACCTCAAAGTGATCATGTTTTTGACTGAAATTAGCCGTGTTTGCACCCCCTACAAAATGGCGGAATTAACCTTGAATTGGGTCTATTACTTGCATCACGATCATCCCCCGACAACTGGTGAAAACACTCTATTTTGATCTAAACAGAGCCTAAGACTCCGTCCACACTAAAACGCTAAAGCCGAATCTACACGAGCAAATTTTCCTTGACAAGTTATCCTTGACAAGGAAGACTTGCTCGTGTAGATGACAAAAAATTGTCAAATTTTCCTTGTCAAGGAAAAACTTGTTCGTGTAGATGCGGCTTAACCTGCGTTTACGTTTTCCTATTGTTTCTGGTAATGAGCTGATTGTTTTCGATTCCCTTGAGGATAGAGAACAATATAAAAACGATGCGTTTTCAAACGAAACCGCAGTAGTGTGGACGGGGCTTAAGAACTGAAACAAATAATAAACGGCTTCAAATTTTTGTTGAGTTTGCGAGCTGGAAACATTCCAACTAGCAACAACCATTTGTGAGTACGTAAACATTTCCCTTTGAAGATTGTTTGACTATTAGATAAAAGCATTGACTTCGATACAAGAACTTGTGGAGCAGACAGTCTGCACTGGTCAGTGGTCATTCGAAGATGGGAGAAATAATTCGTTTCTGCTCTTCTATATACATCAGCTAACTGAAGACCAATTCCTCCTTATTTAGTTTATCTATAGTAATTATGATCATGTATCATTATAGACACGAGTTTTTTTACTGCAAAATAGACCACTCGTAAAATTCATACAAACTTCATCCGGGACCCGAGTGGCGTATTTTCCCATGTTTTCTTCACCAGTGAGAATATACAGTCAATGTCATTAAGATTGTCCACCTCGGAAAATCACATTTACACATTTGCACATTTGCACTTTTACAAGCGCTGAAATACAACTCTCCACCTGAAATCTTCTGTATAAGGCCGCGGCATTCTTATGGCAGTATACTTCTACTGAATCTATTGACTCTGGGTTCCACGTGCGCAAAACGAATATATACACGTGATGTTGCGAATGTGTAAATGTGCAAATGTGTAAATGTGCTTTTCCGAGGTGGACAACCTTAATGACATTGACTGTATATGTATATATGTATGTCGTCATTCCCCGCCATTTCCCGCCATTTCCCGCCATTTCCAACTGAAAGTGAAAGTGTCTATATAACAAAAAGGAAATTACACGGCGGCTTGAAGATATTAATTTTATTTTCTCGTGTTAAAAACAATATTTTGCTCACTCGAAAATAAAATTCATACATTCACGCCGCCGTGTAATATATCCTCTATGTATTCCCATGTTTAGCTATAGGACCTCCCTGAAAAGCACTTCAATAATATAGTGAGTGGAGTTTCCTCATTAACTATCATTATCGCAAAACGACGTTTGCAGTGGGAGAAATATGGTGCGGAAAAACATGCAGAGAAAAATAAGCTTCTGCTTCGTCAAAGTTTCCTTACCAAAAAAAAAACTTCTCAAAATTAACTTGTTTTGTTAGTGAATGAAAAGTCAAGTTTGAGACCTGTAAAGTGAAATTGAACATCTTGAAATTTAATTAACGCGATGCGGAGAGTCCCAACTACACGACAGGTGGACCATGAAGGACAGTCACTTTTACCTTTCCCTGTTCATTGTTCGATAAAGCTATATAATTATGGAGCTAATAGTAGTTGAAGTTACCATATTTAAACGGTTGAGATAGTACTCTCGATCATAAATTTCAGGACGTTTTTTGAAGCCCATACTTCTGAAAAAGTTACGGTGAAATTATTCCCATAGGTACAAAAGCTTTTTTTTATTTCTTAATATATTAACTTAGTACATTATTGATTTGTGTTCAAGATATATACCATATTAATTTAGTGTTGAAAATGTAGAGCTACTCTGTAGAGATGCTTCAGTTAAACCTTTATTATTATTATTATTATTATTATTATTATTATTTAAAAAAAAGCTTTTTGGGCTTTTTTGTACGTTTATGTACATAATTCAGTTATTCAAGAACCAAATAAACAATTCATACAAATTAGCAGGTCTGATATCAATGAAGTGAATATACGGAAATGAACGCACTTGACAAACACTATAGATGCAATTATAAAGCTTTTAGAGAAACGCCGCAAGTAGGATGTTTCAAGTGTTATTGGAGTGAATATATTTAGCAAAGTCAAGTAATTCAGTTCGTGTTATTATTAGTAACATTTTTTATTATTTATTTTACTTATTTTTTTCCTTAATTTATTTTATTTTTATTTTTAGTGTAACATTTATTGAATCCGCCATTTATGCAATTGATTCCAAAGAGCTGAGATCATCCAAATTCATTCTTATCGTGTTCAGTTTTAATTGAAATTTGCAAACCCTTTTGAAAAAGCA
>JAUJYZ010001383.1:0-95000 GCA_033675265.1 Actinostola sp. cb2023 | reverse complement strand
GTTTAAAGACATTTCATAATCTGGCGAGTTTTCTTCAATTTAGAGCAAATCAAAGTTGATTCAAGGGGGGATCTCAAAGGGAATTTGTTCTATTGTTACATGTGCCTCTGTGTACCCCTAAAAGGAGGCATTTGCGCCTTTCTACAGACCACAGGCACCCCACTAAGGCATTTTAGAGCCCTCGCTTTTCCTACAATTTTATTCCATATATTACACACTGACGAAAAACAAAGACTTTGCAGCAGCGGAGGGGATAGTATTGATTCACTTAGCACAAAAATGTATGAAATATAACACAAGATAGTCTAGATACAAGGTTTCAAAGTGAGGCAATATCCAGGAGACGCCATTAGCTGAGGAGGCGAGCTCATGTGGTCACGTGACCAAACATAGTAGAGGGTGCAAACTCCATAGCAACCGACCATCGTGTTTCTTTCTCTCTTTCTTTCTCTCTTTCTTTCTCTCTTTCTTTCTCTCTTTCTTTCTCTCTTTCTTTCTCTCTTTCTTTCTCTCTTTCTTTCTCTCTTTCTTTCTCTCTTTCTTTCTCTCTTTCTTTCTCTCTTTCTTTCTCTCTTTCTTTCTCTCTTTCTTTCTCTCTTTTCTTTCTCTCTTTCTTTTCTCTCTTTCTTTCTCTCTTTCTTTCTCTCTTTCTTTCTCTCTTTCTTTCTCTCTCTTTCTTTCTCTCTTTCTTTCTCTCTTTCTTTCTCTCTTTCTTTCTCTCTTTCTTTCTCTCTTTCTTTCTCTCTTTTTCTTTCTCTCTTTCTTTCTCTCTTTCTTTCTCTCTTTTCTTTCTCTCTTTCTTTCTCTCTTTCTTTCTCTCTTTCTTTCTCTCTTTCTTTCTCTTTCTTTCTTTCTTTCTTTCTTTCTTTCTCTTCTCTCTCTTCTCTCTCTTTCTTTCTCTTTCTTTCTTTCTCTCTTTCTTTCTCTTTCTTTTCTTTCTCTCTTTCTTTCTCTTTCTTTTCTTTCTCTCTTTCTTTCTCTTTTTTTCTTTCTCTTTCTTTCTCTTTCTTTCTTTCTTCTTTCTTTCTCTTTCTTTCTTTCTCTTTCTTTCTCTTTCTTTCTTTCTCTCTTTCTTTCTCTTTCTTTCTTTCTCTCTTTCTTTCTCTTTCTTTCTTTCTCTCTTTCTTTCTCTTTCTTTCTTTCTCTCTTTCTTTCTCTTTCTTTCTTTCTCTCTTTCTTTCTCTTTCTTTCTTTCTCTCTCTTCTTTCTTTTCTTTCTTTCTCTCTTTCTTTCTCTTTCTTTCTTTCTCTTTTTTTCTCTTTCTTTCTTTCTCTCTTTCTTTCTCTTTCTTTCTTTCTCTCTTTCTTTCTCTTTTCTTTCTTTCTTTCTCTTTCTTTCTCTTTTTTTTTCTTTCTCTCTTTCTTTCTCTTTCTTTCTTTCTCTCTTTCTTTCTCTTTCTTTCTTTCTCTCTTTCTTTCTCTTTCTTTCTTTCGTCCTTTCTTTGTTTCGTCCTATCTTTCTTTTATTTGTCTATTATAGAGAAAAACAATAACTTCCGCCAGGGCTCCTGCTTCCGCGCAGTCACTGAATTTGCGAAATAGAAAACATTTTCCAGAAAAGGCCAAAATAAAACAATACTGAAGCTTCAATAATTCCGAACCCAATTTTGAATCTATATTGCTTGAAGACATACAAATATCAATTCGTGTTTCATTTCAAATATTTCATTAGCATTTCTATTATATGTACAAGAAATGTATTAAAACATCATCGATAAGTTAAATTATTCAAGCTAGCTTGAAGCGCTATAGCGTGGGCAACTTTACGAAGTGAAATATTTTGGGAATAGCAAGCCAGACTTGGTCAATATCCGTTGTACAAAGCAGTAGGCCGCTACACGTTCATTTATTGTTGTCCCTTCTACTCAAATAAACGTTTCATTATATTGGAATAAACAAGCAAAGTGTTGTTTAATTTAACTGACCAAA
This sequence comes from Actinostola sp. cb2023, assembly GCA_033675265.1. Lineage (NCBI taxonomy): Eukaryota > Metazoa > Cnidaria > Anthozoa > Actiniaria > Actinostolidae > Actinostola > Actinostola sp. cb2023. The sequence goes on along the minus strand of JAUJYZ010001383.1, from coordinate 93,072 downwards.
CACCAAGAAATTCCTCTTATGTATTTCCATGTAAGCCAGACTAATTAAGAAACTGGTCATCTCATACCCTATTACATTATTTATTGTCCAGACAGATGTAGCCAAATTTTACTTTTTCATTGTGATTTGCTGTAGCTAAAAAATTTAATTGCCTTACAAACTTCCATTCGCGAATCTCAGTAGGAGGCGAGTGTTTTATTTTTTCTTCTCGCTTTGAATGTTATTAGAGCGGCATACGCTACAGCTGCACGACGTCTAGCCTCCTCCGCAGGCTACTTTATCGGAATGGCATTTGTATCGGAATTGGGATTCCTGTGGTATGTAAAGGAGGTCGAGAAGGACTGGAACGAGAGGAGAGGAAGAAAAGAGGGGAGGAGTAGCCTGCCAAAACTCGAATGGTGTGGACGAGTTAATTCACCCTTGAGGACATGTGAATTCACCCCGGGAGCCCCTGGGAGTTTTAGTCAACCAAAATACCTCACTAGTGGACACTTAGTAGTTAAACCATCAAACACTGTGCGTTTACGGTTCAAGACGTGATCTCTACTAGGTACTAGAACGTTTATTTTAAAGTTCCTGCCTCTGAAGACTTTCAAAATAGAGAGAGTGAAATCCCTTTTGCGACCGAGTGAAATATATTTTTAACCGCCATAGTCAAATCAAACAAGAAGTTGATTCACACTGCGGACTGATGCATTTTAAAATTAGTCGCTCAGTTTAAAATGTTCCTTTGAAATACTGACTTCGTTAATGCTTTCAATTGAAGTACAGCAAATCTCAAAGATGATCAGAAAACGCAATGTGAGTGACCTGACGGCGGTTTAAAATTGTCACACAACGCGCCTGGTCAACTCGCTCGCGCTCGACGCTTATATGCCTTGTGAATACAACTTCTACCTAAATTCTACGTGCAAAAATCGTCTCTCAGTTTTTAATCTCTCGTTCTTATAATTATTATTTGTTTTCACTGTTGCGAAACAGAGAGAGAAGATGTCACGTCTCCAACGGCGTACGCTAACCCGACCCGTTGTTTATAAGTCGGGTTATATACGTGGGCATTATTTGTAAGGCGCCCGCCGTCGCTGATGTGATTTGCACAAGAACACATGTTTGTGCTAAAAAATTGAAGCGAACCGAATTCATGTTATGGTTTCCTATCACTATAAACACTCGAGTGTTGGCGATTTTAGGCGCCAGAATCAAGCCGCGCTCTGATCTGTTAGTTGTTGTTGACCTTGGTCCTGACGCTGTCATTTGCAGTGTATTCTATTTATGAAACGCACTCTCTTTGCTTCCGATTAAAATCTGTCAGTTTCACTGCTTTCCGTTGGCTTTTATTTCTAAAACAATGGCCTGGACTGAAAATAATTTCCAGGATTTCACTAAAACATCGGGCTTCTAGAGATTGAAGAAACAGTAGTCTCAAATTCTGTCGAATTTGTCTTATCCCTCCCGTACTAAGTATATTTGGCATGCGCAATAAAACATGCGCGAAGTGATAAACTGTTGTTCAATTATGGCAGGCAACTCCTCTTTCTTTTCCTTCTCCTTCCTCTCCCCCTCCCCCCTTCGTCTTTTTTCTCTCTCCCCATTTCCCTCTCTTCATCACACAGGAACCCCAAATCCCAAGGAGTTGCCTGCGGAGGAGGCTACACGACGTCGATCTTTGCTTCGTGTGTGTTGATCTTTGCTGAAAACAACAAGAAAAACCTCCATGAAGGATTTTATTCGCCGAGTTTAAATTTCCAAAAGGTCGACATTTGATCTTATCTGCTTTAGTTTTTTTCAGTGTTTTAATTGTTCGCGATGCGAAGATTTATAAAGCAAAATTTTCGGTTCGAACTAAAAATGTATCATTTCAAACCAGGATAAAAAATATTTACCATCGTTAATTTCAGAAAAAATATATATATATTGGATATATATTGGATATATAAAAAACTTGAATATGAGAAAAGGTAGGCCAACGATATATATTGGAGATATATATATACCGCAAAAATATTTACCATCCGATAATTTCAGAAAATATATCTATATCTATATATCCAATGTGTATACTACTCAGTTTTTGAATACATAGAGTTTAATACAATTTGTTTCGTGGACCGACGTGAAGTCAGTCCACTCTTCAGTTAATCTCGCTTAAATTCGCTCCTTCATTGTAGAGCACTATCTTGGTTTCACCGGTGAACTTCACCTGAATTATATCTATATATCTATATGTAGTATAAGGATTTAGAAGAGGCAGGCAACTTCTGATTGTCCAACAAGTTTAATTTAATCGTTTCGGCCCTTCAGCCTTCTTCAGTAAAAAAGTAAAAATATAAAATGATAAATTTTACCATTTTACCATTTTATATTTTTACTTTTTTACTGAAGAAGGCCGAAGGGCCGAAACGTTTAAGGTGGTTCCCGCATAATGAATGACCGGTTTGCCGTATTTTTTAACTCGCTCGCTCCGCGTCAATATTGCTTGGATTTTATTGTGCTTAACACAAATACTAATTCAACTATTCTGCTTTTGGACGGTTTATTCAAAATTATCATTGCAAGCCGCGTTTGTGAATGCCAGCTGATATTCAAACGACACTATTTTCACTAAAACTGCTGCCAAGCGGTTTTCCCTCGTACGATTTGTTTTAAACTTCGTGAACGACCTTTTAAGGTCCCTAGTAATGTTCTGACGAGGTAAGAAGGAAATTAATCGAGCCGAAATCACCAGTTCATATTTTTATTGTCAATATTTGGACCTATCGGTTGTTACGTGACTTCGGCTCGAACAATTTTCTTCTTACCTCGTCAGAACATCACTATGGACCTTAAAAGGTCGTTCACGAAGTTTTACAAAAATCGTAGAGGGAAAACCGTTTGGCAGCAGTTTTAGTGAAAATGGTGTCGTTTGAATATCAGCTGGCATACACAAACGCGGCATACAATGATAATTTTGAATAAACCTTCCAAAAGCAGAATAGTGGAATTAGTATAAAATCCAAGCAATATTGACGCGGAGCGAGCGAGTTAAAAAATACGGCAAACCGGTCATTCCTTATGCGGGAACCACCTTAAATTAATCAGAAGTTGCCTGCCTGTTCTAAATTCTTATGTTACATATACATATTGGAGTGCATAGGGGCGGATCCAAGGGGGGGTCATGGGGGGCCGGTGCCCCCCCCCCCCCCCCCCCCCCCCCCCCCCCCCCCCTTTGAGTTCGGCTGAATTTTGGCTGGCAATCTGAATCACCTCTGATACGGGGCTTCACGCAGTTCCGAAGTTACAATAAATTGTTATTTGTCAAACTATTATTGTCTAAATGAAATGGTTAAATGAAATACCCCCAAACAGCTTTGCTAAAAGTATAACACTTGGATACAAGCGCTATTACCCGCCATTTTCCGCCATCACCATCTTGTAAACTAAATACGAAGCTTAGTAACCCGGCATGCAAGAGGTTGCAAAAGACTGGGAACAAGATACGTGTTGACAATGATAGTTTCAGGTGTTGGATCGAGGATTGGATAGTACAGTACGCAAAGTGACAAGAAGCGCTCGGAATAAAACCCACTTCAATTTTCAAGCTCGTTTTATAGTTTTTCTAAAGAATTTGTTGATTTTCTATTCAGTTTTGATTTTCACTGAAGGAACCCATCAATGCTGGAATATATATGACGTCAGAATATTGCTAATGCATTTGTGTGCTTTTCTGTGAAAACGGCAGCGAGTCATGGGTCAATGGGCACCAGGAAGCCTTCAGTCTGTTTCACTTGTCCCCTGATGATATCCGCGATAAAGAAGATGATGATAACAGTGCTAGTGATTCAGACTATGGCAGTGACATATTTTCTGATGATGATCTTTAAATTAAAATAAACTACTGTAAAATCTCTGCAGAAAAGCCGCACCTTTCCACCAAAAATCTTTGCCGTCCAAAATGGGAGTGCGGCTTGTATCTGCATGTGTAAAAAGTATTCTAGTGTCCAGTTCTCTATATTTCGATCACATGCCTGGTTACTAAGCTACGAGACGCACGGACGGACGAACACGTTCAGTTCTTGTTCACATGTAAAACGTCATTGAACAAATATGTCTAAGTAGGAAGATACGATGTTTAGTAAAATGATTGGTAAGATCGACTTTGTAGCATTATTTGTTTTAATCCCGAAACTTTACGATCGATGCAACAGAGAAAATCCGAAAATCCTTTTTATAAAAAAATAGCTCAATCGGCAGTGTGAAACTGGCTCAGATTTAGATAATACTGACATATGTAATATAGGTAACTTTTCTTGCAACGTTGCTCGCAACAAGGTCTTTTAGGGTGTCACATGACGCAACGTTGCGCGCAACAGTTGCAGGCAGAAGTAGAACTCGATCCTACTTCTGCAACTGTTGCGCGCAACGTTGCGTCATGTGACACCCCCAAAAAACCTTGTTGCGCGCAACGTTGCAAGAAAGGTTGCACCGTGTGTCCGGGCCTTTAGTTGTATGACATTGTATCCTCAACTCTGGATTATGACGAAGTATGTTTAATTACTAAATTCAATTTGTTCATTCGTTGGAACTTCATAATAATGATAGGTGTGTTGTCTTTTCATCCATCCATCCATCCATCCATCCATCCATCCATCCATCCATCCATCCATCCATCCATCCATCCATCCATCCATCCATCCATCCATCCATCCATCCATCCATCCATCCATCCATCCATCCATCCATCCATCCATCCATCCATCCATCCATCCATCCATCCATCCATCCATCCATCCATCCATCCATCCATTCAAAGTTTATCTAGTATACACCTTGTTGTATAATGCGTATGCTATTTTTAAACCTACTAACCTACTAGCGCGCTAGTCTAGACCGACCTACATAACAAATAGATAAACCAGAGACAACCAATATTAATGTCATATAGTATTACTATACGCCTAATTGCAATAACGTTGTCATATAAAAATGAACTAGACGCTCTACTAGCGTGAAGTCGGGCTTCTAACTGAAATGTAGCCTATTTGAACTAAATATAGATATCTTAGTGCGATCGTTGCGTGACTCAGTAGAACAATATACACCTATTCGCACCAGTCCCTTGCAGAGCGAGTATACAAGGAACGCCCACTAATCAACTCTGCCCAATTCAAGTAACTAGCGTTCAGTGCGCATCGTCATGGCTGAGCAAGAACAAGCTCCTATCAACGTGTTGCATGTAGGCTCAAGTTTTGGTAATTCTTGAAGCCCCTGCTCCCCAGTTATAGGTAACCTGCTATGTGAACCCTTCCCATCCCGCTCATGTTTCTCTTAGAGGTCTTAGAATCCCTTCCCTCGTCCTGTTCGTTCAATATTGTCGTCAACCTTCCCGTCCTCTCGCTCACCCGGTTTTGTTGCCGTTTTAACTCCCAGTGAATTTTTATTTGCTCACAGAACGTTGCTTCCTCGGTTCCTTCCCTAATTTTATAATGTATCGGTTGTAATTGAGGTCTGCGAAGACAACTATGCCCCAGTATATCGATAGTTGAGGTCTGAGAAGACTAATTGAGGTCTGTGTAGACACCTATGCCCCAGTATATATATCGATAGTTGAGGTCTGAGAAGACTAATTGAGGTCTGTGTAGACACCTATGCCCCAGTATATATATCGATAGTTGAGGTCTGAGAAGACCAATGGAGGTCTGTGCAGACACCTATGCCCCAGTATATATATCGATAGTTGAGGTCTGAGAAGACTAATTGAGGTCTGTGTAGACACCTATGCCCCAGTATATATATCGATAGTTGAGGTCTGAGAAGACTAATTGAGGTCTGTGTAGACACCTATGCCCCAGTATATATATCGATAGTTGAGGTCTGAGAAGACTAATTGAGGTCTGTGTAGACACCTATGCCCCAGTATATATATCGATAGTTGAGGTCTGAGAAGACTAATTGAGGTCTGTGCAGACACCTATGCCCCAGTATATATATCGATAGTTGAAGTCTGAGAAGACTGATTGAGGTCTGTGTAGACACCTATGCCCCAGTATATATATCGATAGTTGAGGTCTGAGAAGACTAATTGAGGTCTGTGTAGACACCTATGCCCCAGTATATCGGTAGTTGAGGTCTGAGAAGACTAATGGAGGTCTGTGTAGACACCTATGCCCCAGTATATATATCGATAGTTGAGGTCTGAGAAGACTAATTAAGGTCTGTGTAGACACCTGTGTTTGACCAGACAGATGAGCAGTAATACAATCTGCTGAAAACCAAAGAGTGTACAACGGTTGTTAATGTTTCTTTATCTAGTAAATGTTTTACTCGATTAACTTGACAGAGAAGGCCTGTACACTTTGAAACCACTTGTGTGATGTGATCATCATAAGTTAAGCTGGAATCCAACATGACACCAAGATCTCTGGCTGATGGTACCGGAGATATTTCCTTGCCAAGAAGAGTAACACGGAAGCCGTCTTGTATTTTGTTTAACATCTGACGTGTTCCCAATAGAAGAAGTTTTGTTTGTCAGTATTTAAGAGAAGACTATGGTTACAGCACCATGTGGCTATCTTTCGTAGATCCGCAGTAAGGTGAGCCATGGCGTCCTCGGCGTCTTTGACTGGGAAAGATAGATATAGCTTGGAGTCGTCTACATATGATTCCAAGTTGCATGTATTTGGGATGCATGGAAGATCATATCATTTATATACTAAATCATCATTGTACATATTATTTAGGCAGTAATTCTGAAAAGCCCCATGGGGAGAATTATTAAAGTATTATATTATTATATATTACACCTGTGCCCCAGTATATATATCGATAGTTGAGGTCTGAGAAGACTAATTGAGGTCTGTGTAGACACCTATGCCCCAGTATATATATCGATAGTTGAGGTCTGAGAAGACTAATTGAGGTCTGTGTAGACACCTATGCCCCAGTATATCGATAGTTGAGGTCTGAGAAGACTAATGGAGGTCTGTGTAGACACCTATGCCCCAGTATACAGTCGAGGTCTGAGAAGACAATGTTATAATAAATAATAATAATAAATAATATAACTTTATTTATACACGCTTGCCCCGTCAACAATAATTTGAAAAGCTGATTTCCACAAGGGGCGTGTGGTTACAATTGATAAAAAAATTAATCTAGAACTACTTCAAATATATATATAAAATTATTAATATATCAATAAAATACTTATGCTATAACTACAATATATTCTAAACAAGATCTGAAAAAGTGTGAGCGGCAATTCTGTTTTTGAATAATGATAACGAGTTGCATTCGCGTAAATCTTTAGGAAGCGAATTCCACAATCTCGCCCCATTATAGCTAAAACTTTTTTTAAGATTTTCGGTTTTTGGTAGAGGTAACTGTAGTGAGGTAGATGAACCCCTGAGGTTATAATTAGTAATAGCTTTTTTACTTAAGAAAAGATCTGTAAGGCAATTTGGAGCCAGGCCATTGAGCACTTTGTACATTTGTTTTGCTTTTGTTTTAGCTCGTTGCGTTCAAGTGTTTCCCACCCCAATGCATTTAACGCATCTAGACTGGGAGTATCGTTACTCATGCCCATGATTATTCGCGCAGACCTATTCTGGAGTTTTTGGAGCCTATTTGAGAGCCCTTGACCAAGGGTATCCCATACCTCACTACAGTAATTAAAGTGGGGTTGGACTAGGCCATTATATATAGAAATTAGAGTCTCTGTTTCTACAAAATCACGAATTCTTCTTATGGCTCCTATTCCTGAAGCGACTTTTTTGGCTACATTCTCAATGTGTTTGGACCAAGATAGATGCTCATCGATTTCGACGCCAAGAACCTTGCTGTGACAGACTTGTTTAAGGCATTTTTGATCGATTTTAATACAAGGCTGAGAAGCAAGGGTTCTAAGCTTATGATGAGAACCAATCACAAGAAATTCTGTTTTCGCCACATTGAGACTTAGTTTGTTAGCCAAGAGCCACTGTTTTACGCACAGAAGGTCACTATTCATGGCCGACTCAACTTCCTCTATAGTTTCACCAGATGTAGTAAGATTGGTATCGTCGGCAAATAGCCGAGGAATGGATTTTTGAAGACATTCTGGTAGATCATTGATGTATAAGAGGAAGAAGAGTGGGCCAAGTATAGAGCCTTGAGGAATACCACATGTAATCTGGCTTTCAGAAGAGACCGCATCATTTAGCTGGCATTTCTGTCTGCGGTTGGTTAAGTATGATTGTATCATAGATAAAGCATTCCCAGTGATACCATATATTTCTAATTTACGTTGTAAAATATCGTGATTGACGGTATCGAATGCTTTTTTTAAATCCAAAAACACAACCAAATTGAACATTTTGCGTTCCATATTAACATACCAGCTGTTTGTACTGTCTAAGAGAGCCGAGGCAGTAGAGCGAAGTCTACGAAAGCCAAATTGTTGTTCAGACAATATGTTATTTGTTGTGAGGTATTCATAAAGCTGCTCATACATAATTCTTTCCATTATTTTGCTTATTACTGGCAATATAGAAATTGGTCTGTAATTATCAGGTGCATTTCGTGCCCCTTTTTTGAAGAGAGCAAGAGCCTGGCTACTTTCCAATCGTCTGGAAAGCAGTTTGAAATAATGGCATGATTGAAAATATGTGTAAGTGATGGAGAAATAGCAGGAGCTGCAACTTTCAATATTTTCCCAGATATTTTGTCAATGCCTGTAGCTTTAGAATTAGACAGGCCACTCAAGAGCTTCAGTATTTTGCCATTAGATACCAACTTAAAACGTGACATTTTAGATTGGGAAGGCTTTACAAACTGCCCAAAAGTACTGCTAGAGTCAGCCATTGACTTGGCCAAATCAGGACCAATATTGGAAAAATAGGTGTTGAAGGCTTCAGCTATTTCGTCCGGAGAATTAATATTGTTACCGTTAATCTTTAGTTCATTGACAACGGTATTACTTGAGGAGCGCCCAAGCAAGTCATTTATCGTTTTCCACGTCTCTTTCGGATTTTTGCTTTGGTTAGCTATTTTGTTACTATAATAATTAGCTTTGGCCTGTCGCAAAGCAATATTAACCTGGTTTCTGGATGCTTTATAATCGTCCCAATCCGTACTTAGTTTGGTTAATATTGCCTTGCGCTTTTTTTTATCTCTATCAAAGATTAATTTTTTTACCTCATTGGTCAACCATGGGATATTAAATGATCTTTTCCTTTTGTATTGCACCGGGGCGTGCTTGTCTAAAATGTCTAAAAATAATTCTTTCCACGAAGCCCACATAGAGTCCGTGTCTGTTTTTAAGACAATTTGTTCCCAAGGCCGAGCAAGGAGGTCATGACCCTGTATCGGTGTATTAATTGAGGTCTGTGTAGACAACCGATACGTCCCTGTTTCGGTTGTAATTGCTTTGAGGTCTGCGAAGACATTGCGGGTTGTAATTGAGGTCTTCGAAGACAACTATGCCCCCAGTATACAGTGTATATTGGTAGTAATTGAGGTTTTCAACTGATGTACATGTATGTCGATATTGGACGTCAGATAAAGCTTTAAACTTCCTAACCTTTTTTTAGTTTCTTTTCATATAGTCGCAGTATTTATCAGTTTTCCTTATTGCCAACTTTTCTTTCATTAGGCTCTATTTCGTGTGTTTTTGTTATGCCGCGCATATTCATAGTTTGCTAGTGTTTTGCATATATTACTGAGCCGTGCTCTTTACGCCCCAATACTCATTTTATTTCCTACCATTGTTTTAATGTCAGTTATTCCCTTGGTAGCCCGGTTTTAATGAATGCCACTCCCTCCTATTTGTTGGCCGGGAATTATGTTTGTTGGCCGTATATCATTTGCTGTGCTTTTTGTGAGCTCCCATTGTTTGTACGTCGCCGGATCCTTGAACCGTGAATTTAAGTCCAGGTCCTTTATTTAATTTGTTTCCCTGATTATTTGATATCTTTTCCGTTTATTCATCTTCATGCAGTCAACGTATACTGCCCGAATCTGTTCCATACGTATACCCCAGTTTAGCATGTTATTGCCGATTAGTATTTTTGGAAAGTCAAGTTTAGCTTGCTGCACTTGTTGATTTTGTGTTTATTTTGACAAGAGTTCATAACTATAATGTATTTAAATCGCTTCATTCTTTTGTCATTACTTGCATATTGCGTCCATTGACTGAGGCCTGTCCCTACTGTACAAGCCCCCTATCCAGAAACCCTTCGTTATTGCACCTGTTGTCATTGATATATTTACATTGTCCATGTCCATGCATACTCTTCTAGCACATGGGCATTTTGTCTGCGCATGCGTGAAATGCCAACATGAACACAAAGACCCTCTGACACGCGCATATATCCCGCGCCATCCCGCGCTAATTTAAATACCAAGAATAACAAACAAGATGGCGAAGTTCTTTCTCATATATTTATTTATTAACTTGTTTATATGAACATATGCCACTCTAAAATGATGGATTCTATTTTATCAATGCTGAAGGCATGCTGCAGTTGTCATAACCAGTATTTACGATGTATTATGAGTTGCATATTGCAAGGTGAGGGAGGTCCAGACATGACAAGCTAAACTGACAATGGCTGCCGTCTTCGCCGTATACATGCACTTTGAACATTCATAGCAGGAGCTATACATTTTTTGAAAGTCATTTATTGTGATGAATGGAATGAATATTGAATAATCTTCGCCTCCGTAACATTAAGCAGCTTGGGGGTCGGTAGAAATAGAAAGATAATTTGACTTGAATGCTTGGAGTCCACATTTCTGCTCGTCGCGAGTCCCGTAAATGGTAAGCAAAACTATTGCAATGCAAAACAGTGGAAAAAAGTTTTAATTTTCTTAACAACTAATTTTTCTGCAAAGTCTGTTCTCTCATTTATACTTTCAAAGACTTAGAATAAGGAAATATAGACGAAGATATGATAGAACCATGGCTTCGAGAAGTAACACAAAACATCAATTCCGCCATTACACCGAGTATAGGGTGAGAAGAATCTATTAAATCTGACAGCTATACATTTTTTGAAGCCCCATTCTCTATAAAAACTGAAATTATATAAAGGAATGAATGCTGTGGTAATTATCTCCAACTTGGGGGTCGGTAAAAATTTCAAGAAATATCTCATTAAAGTTCGACCTAAATTGAACACTTCTACATATTCACCGGGCCATAGCTCGAAATCGCGTCCACCCTGAAAGACCATTTCATTAAAATTCTAAAAGTTTACTGTCATCACAATTACCAAACGTTAATCCAGTGCTGTAGAATACTTGATTGTAGAAATAATTAACGCTGAACATCCAACTCCAAACACCACAGTCGCATTTCAATGTAAAATATCTCGCCATCAAAAGAAATAACAGCGGCCAAAGATATACCCAGGGGAAGAAGTAATATATCAACAACGAGTGCGAGTGTTTTATCAGGGGTTCAAAACACCGAGAAACTAATGAAAGCACGAGGCCGTAGGCCGAGTGCTTTTATTGTTTCGAGGTGTTTTGAATCCCCTGATGAAACACGAAGCACGAGTTTTTGATATTGCTTCTCAAACTCATTAATAATGAATGATTATCTGAATTGTTCTTGAGTCTCCTGAGAAAAGAACATAATAATTGCTTTTGTGTCTTGGCCTAATGAGTCACCTCGCAAGTATTATGTTTGTTAAAAAGAGCTTCAAAATTGAACAAGCAGTCAGGTAGTCTAATGGATAAGTAGTGAGCGTAATGTGCGAGGGGTCACTGATTCAACTCTGGTTGATGATTTATCACTAGATTTTTTTTCATGATAAGTAAGAGGTAGTAAGTCTACTAAGTTAAAGGTAAGTAACATAATGGTAAATATACAATAATTTCAGTGTCTTGATCAGTGTCTTGATCAGTGTCTTGATCAGTTCTTCCTCCGGTATCAAGATACATCCACCTGACTCGAATCGTGAGAGCTGATTGGTTATTGAGCTAATGAATTATTAATGAGTTTGAGAAGTGTTTATCGTCTTTAAAAATGAGTAAATTTTCATGACGTTTAAACTTTAGAAACGCGTAGATCTTCTACAAAATATCCTTAAAATGAGCTATCGAGCTGTAAAATGGCTCAGACGTCACTGGTCAATGCTGTGTTGGCGCATGCGCAGACAAAATACCCATATGCTTACTCTTCTGAGTTAATCAGTTTCTTCGAGGGCTGAGGAGCCAGTGGGCTGAGAAGACGATCTATTTTCCCATACACGTTTTCATGATTGATTTTGTATGTTATGCAGTTAATTTTCCCCGAGGGATGAGCAGCTAGTACTAGACAGTGGTCTGAGAAGACGTTATATTTGCTCAAATTTCTGTTTTAATGATTTAACTTGTCCATGCATACTTTCAGTTTTGAGGGCATTTTCCGGTCCTGCATGACTGGGCTCAGCAGCCATTGCTCTGCATAAGAAGACGATATTTGTGGAAATTATTTATTGCCTCCTTTCTCACTCCCCGTCAATTCGTTTTATATATTTGCAGGCTGAGTAGCTCTATTATTCGTCGAAGCTTCTAGTTCCCCCTGTTACGTTGGTTGTCATACCATTTCTAGTTCTAGATTATTCAGAAACTCGTTTGTTTCTTTACGGCAGTGTACTATGGCAATATGTTTGTTTCATGGCACCGCCCTCGATCATTCATTGTCCCTTTTACAATAGTATCGTTGATTGCGGCTTTATTGCATTCTTCTCCTTCAATCAATCAGTCCTTTATTTATTTATTTATATTATTATTTTATTTATTTATTTATTTATATTTTTTCTATTATTTTTTCTATTATTTTATTTTTTTATTATTTTATTATTTTATTATTTTATTTTTTGCGAACTCATTGTTCATCCCAATTGTATCTGCCCTTTGTATATGTTTTATTAGTTCCGTTTGCTTTAACCCAATTTAGTGGATCTCTCATCGACCGTTGGTCAGTTTTGTTTTGTTTTCAATATATTTCCATTGCCTATGGTAGCCTGAAAGGGTGTCTAATGCCCTAGTCGGATTACTGACGCTCAGGCTGCCATCCCTTGGGTGGGTCCTTTTGTTTCATCATAACAATTATGAGGCTAATCCTTACATAAGGCTCTTTATCGTTTTCTTTTTATCTCCCTTATTTATCATGACTACCCAAGGGATGATAGCTGGGCGTGATACAGTGTTCTAATTATGTTATTCTTCGAAGTTTTGAGCGTCACTCTGTTACGTTAGATGTATCATTCACGTTTCTAAATTATTCGGAAGCTCGTTGTTTTCTTTACGACAGTGTATTTAAAGTATAATGTTTGTCCTTGATAGCACAGACCACTTTCTTTGCTTTGTCCCTTTTACAATAGTATTCTTGTCTTGATTGCATTATATTCCACCCTTTTCCTTAGGATATGATGTATTACTTGTTCATGCCCCTATTGTGATCCGCCCCTTGTATACTCCACAAACCCAATATGGTTTTCGTAGAGAAGAGAATTTCGATATACGAAGCCCTGGCTATATTTGAACGCATGGCTGCATCCCCCGTACTCTGTCACTCTCTCGGATAAGTTGCACTCTCCCAAGAAGCAGCCTAAAGCTTACTTTTTAGCCATCCTTGCAGTCAAGGAGTTTGCGAAAGTGTTGAACATCTTGGTATAGGTTGGCATGTTGTACACACCTGCCTTTCCGCCCTAATCTCACCATTTCTTGAGCTTGAGTGATGATTTATTTCATATTAAAGCTAAATCGTTCTACGTCGGCACCCGACGAGGTTTGGACTTATTAAGTACGAACTTGTCCGACCGGAGTTCCGTGAGTTAGTTATAGGTGTACGTTATAGTAAGTGTTTGTTGAGTTTTGGCGCTCCTTTTGTTTGAGTTTTGGCGGCCCCTTAGAGGTGTGGTCGAGTTCGAGTATTGGTTCGAGTATTGGCGGCTCCTTATAGAGGTGTGGTCTCGTAGTTTGAGTATTGGCGTACTAGTTGTCTTGGGAATGGAACTTGGTGTTTCACCGGCCCTTGTCGCGGTCGGAATTATCTCCATTCCTTACTACGAGCATGAAAGGGACTGCCGCGAATAGTATGCTATTCGCACCAGTCCCTTGCAGAGCGAGTATATAAGGAACGCCCACTAATCAACTCTGCCCAATTCAAGTAACTAGCATTATGTCGCCCACTCAGTCAAGCTGATCTCTTTCGTGCTCACTCCCTTGGCGCCGCATTCAATTCTAGTCCGCACCCTCCCTCCCACTTTTTCAGTTTCATTTCAGTCTCCATTGAATACGGTCGTCATTATCTCCATTCCTTACTACGAGCATGAAAGGGACTGCCGCGAATAGTATGCTGTTCTCTTCACTGCATGCGTGTATCAACTCACTTCGATTCGTTCAAAGTTCTGAAGATCTCTAAACCCTTTGCATTACTAGTATTGGATTGATAAATCCGTATCTCTATGAATTATTGTGGTTATTTTGAAAACAAGACGACATACTAGTAACCTTCCTCCAACTGACAAGGTTTGTGAAGAAACCATGTTGTTAGAGCCTTGGGTGATTATGCATGACTCGGTAGAACATGCTTTCTTTGTAAAATCGATTTCACAAACTCAGCGAATCATAGAAATGACAATGACAATAGTTTATTTGGTGCCATAAATATATCCATACCAAATACAAATAAACTAGACATCGCAGCGTGATCCATGGTGACTCGAACAATCATGAACAATATTTCCTGCATTCTGGGCATTCAAATCAGTGATTTACTTACAACTGAACCGATTTCAAAACAACAAAATAAAGATCTATCAGTGTTATAAGCTTACCACAACACACAATTACAGCGGTACAAAGTATAGAAGACATTGACTTCGTTTAGATTTCAATCTTGTGTCAGTTTAGCCTGCGAATACAGCCGCTTTTTGGCGGTCGCGCCACGTAAATTAAAAAAGCGTCTGTATCCGCAGGCTAGTGTCAGTTGTGCGATACTCATGTGCGATACTGATAGCATATTTCTCTTCTTAAACTTCTCGCATTTTGCTTTGATCCCCATTATTTCATCAATTAACTCAACATATGAGGTCATTTGAGCGATATTTTAGTTGTTTTGAGCAATATTTGTTTGTGAAGAATGTCTCGTGTTGATCAGAGCCTTCGGTAATTCTCCTCGCCGCCGGCACAGGGCGCATGCGCTGTAGAACCCAGTTTGCGATTTGAGGTCAAAGAATACGACAACGACGACAACGACCGCTCTGCATTTTTAGAGTCGGGCCTTCCACAGGAAGCCTGACTAAAAATGAACAAATCCAAATTAATTAGGCATGCACACTACATTCTCAGATTTCAACAATTCTCAAAGAAGTCATGTATCATGGTATAATAAACACTTAGAGTCGTTTTCGTATGAGTGGGAAGTAGCTACGGTACGGTTCGTACCGTGCAGTGACGGTATCGCGCCATCATCGTGCGGTATCCAATCATTCTGATTGGTTGAGAAATGATTTCGCGCGCTGTGATTGGTTGAATACAATGTGTTCGATTCCGTACCGTAACCGTAACTCCGTGCCGTAGGTTTCCCACTCATACGAAAATGACTCTAATGACTGGTCCCGAGGGAAACAGTTAATTTTGTTTCCCGAGAATCTCAATGTTTCCCGAGACGAAGTCGAGGGAAACATTGAGATTCGAGGGAAACAAAATTAACTGGTTTCTCGAGGGAACAGTCATTAAGTGTTTTGTTATATCCCCATAGTCGAACAATGAAAAAATTGTTGTTAACAACGGCGCCACAAGTATTTTCCATCGACTTTGACCTTGTCATTTTCTATTTTGATATGTCAACTCGAATCAATAAACTGAAGGATCATGGGTGTTTCTATTTGCAGCCATATTCTTATTGCGGTGAAGCAAAACACTCAACAAATTCATAAATCATTTATGAGGACAAAACAAAGGAAAGAGGTTTGAAGATGTGGTCTTAATTAGCATACAATTTGGTCAACTTTTTCTTTGAATTCCTCCAGGAATCATTAATGGTTTGAGTTAAATGTCAGCGAATTCGGGTACAAAGACTTGGTAAACAGTATCTGCCTTGATTATATGGGGTCGCCTTTGTGAGTCAAGGGCGATTCATTTCACCCCAGCGTGTGACCCCCAGAGATTCTGAAATGCCCGGCCAAGGGAGAGAATTTAATAAAACAATAATATTAGAATCGTGGCAGTAACAATTGCTACCCGTTACTATTCCGTGATTTTCTAACAAAACATTGAGAAAAAACATTCGCCGCAATGTTTTTGTTTTACAGTACAAGACATTCATGAAGAATATGGCTGCAAATCGAAGTTCCCGTGATCCTTCAGGAACGCACCTTTCTGGGTGACTATAACTTAATTAGTGAATTTTCGGCCATATATCGGCTTTATTTTCCACGGCCGACCAAATTAACCACAGGAAGCCAACACAGAAACAGAGGGGTGGAAAGCCTGTGTTCTGGGTTACTAACTTTAGTGAATAGTTGACAGTAAAGCATCATTAGAATAATACAAAATAGATAATTTATAAAGCGCCTAAATCCTAAGCTCAAAGGCGCTGAAAAATTTAATATAAATTACAATTATACTAGTCGTTTCTGGTAGAAAGTGAAGTGCTGCGAGTTGTGCACTGCCGTACATGGTAACACATATAAGTGAAATGTAGCTTTCAATGCATACATGTGAAATGTAGCTTTCAATGCATACATGTGGCTGTCCCTAAATGTCAGCAAGGTGCATTAGTGGTAAAGTAAAATAATAAAAATGCGGTATAATAATAATAATAACTTTATTACTGTGTCATGTGTTCTAGCTTACAAGAAACCTATTTCCCTCCCATATATCTACTGATTCTCATTCCCACCCTTGTCCCATTGTTCCCATCCCACATCTCCATTGATTCTCATTGCCATGATCCGGTCACATTGTTCCATTCCATGTCTCTATTAATTATCATTCCCACCCGAGTTTGGTGTTGCTTCTGATACAAATGCTAACACTATAATAATCTGGTCATAGACAGACAGCTATAGACATTTACCAACACTAAAAGCATGCAATACTTTGCACTATTTATGTTGCACGCTTGTAATAGTTTGTACTCTACTGTGATATGCAGTAATTAATACAAATACATTGTGTGAAATAGAGAATTGTGTTTGGTGTGTATTATATACAATGTTACTGGCCAGATATCAGGAAAGATGTCGAAGCCTCATAGCACACTTGTAGAAGATAAAAGTACACCAGGATGGATCGTATAATTTGATTCAGTAGTTGCCTCAATGCCAATGGCAATGGCATGGGCCGGATTGGTTTGACGAAGACCAACGAGCACGATCAGGTAGATAGGTCAGCGACAGCATCTGGGATACTAACTGTGTCTTTCAAAAGCATTCAAGTACATGCTGTCTCCTTCGGTCAACCGGCTCTGATCGACTGTAGAAGTAACTTTATATGTACTTCATTGTGGAACTGGACGTGACTGAGCCGACACAACAGCGCTGAAAACTCATAAAAGAACATTGTCTTCCCCTTGAAATGTCACTAAATTGTTCATGACCCCGATGAATGCTTCCAGCAATGAATAAAGTTGCATTTGACATCATGGATTTGTAGAAAACGAACACTTTCCTGGCTTGAATCAGCGAAAAATAAACGATACTCAATATTAAAATCGATTGAACGTGTTGTGAGTGTGCGCTGATCAAAAGTACCGTGGCTCACAAATCATCTCCACAACCCCACAAACCCACTCCGTGAAATGCAGTCGAGATTCTCGTTGCATCCACATAAGTGCCCAGATCCCACACGACCAAACATGACACAGGAACTCCGTCAAGATTAGTTTCGCTGCTCGCCTGGCGGCTCGCAGCAATAAATTACATTATGTAAATAAAGTCTACTGCTAAAACAGAAACAAAGGGTGGGAAGTTCTGGCTGACTAACTTTATTGAATAGTTGAGAGTAAACCATCATTATGTACAGTCTACTGCTAATTGAACCGGCAGGGCGACAAAACCCATTGTAAAAATGGTTAGCAAATTATCATCATAATGACAATGTTTGTAAATATTATGTGTGCACCTAAGTATATTCCATGCAAAGCACGTCTAGATTCACAATAAGGCCTAGTTCAAACGCCGTACTTTCCAAGAGCCGTTCTATTAATTATTTCAAAAGAAGCCGCCTCATTATCTATTGTTTGAAATGAGAACGGTTCATGATTAGCACGACGTCTGAACTAGGCCTAAGACACAGTCGCGCCTCTCGTAGACGAACCATCTTTCCTTAGTAATTGACTTGTATTATTGACTTGGATGTCAGTCAAGATGAGATAGCACAGGAAACGTGACCCTTAATGAACTTTTTCTTCGCAGGAGAATAATCAACGAATACATCTAGAAGCCTATGTTTGTTCCCTACCGGCAAATGCATGACACTACAATCTAAACGAGGTCGACGATACATCAGAAAAGATGATAAAGTCATAACGCTTAACGTCAGTGGTAGGAAGTTCTCCACATGGGAAAGTACCTTGAAAAAGCACCCAAACACCTTGCTAGGAAGCGAGCACCTCAAACTCTTCTTTGACCAAGAAAAACAAGAATACTTCCTCGACCGAGATCCACATATGTTTCGGTATATCTTGAGATACTACAAAGATGGCAAGCTCCATCTCTCGTTTGATGACTGCTTCGAGGCGTTCCAGGAGGAGTTGCATTATTTTGGGATATCGGCTGATGAAATCAACGACTGCTGTTACGACGAAGACTGCTTCAATTCATCAAACATGAACGTATGTCCGTGCAGCGAGCCAGAAGTCAGAAAAAAATCCAACCTTCGAACACGTGCTGTTCGCAGGTTTATAAGGAAACTGTTTGAATCCACTGAAACAAGACTTGGCAAATGTATGCAGACTTTTATAACAGCTCTGATCTATTTAAGTGTTATATCGACAGTCATCGAGACAATTGATTGTGGAGCAAACCTGACATGTGCAGAAATATATCCTGATGAGTTTTTCATTGGAGAGGTGGCGTGCATGTCAGTGTTCACGTTCGAATACGTAATCAGACTCTACGCTGCAGAACACCGATGTAAATTCATGAGGGAAAAAATGAACGTACTGGACCTACTCGCCATTCTTCCCTTTTATATCCAACTGTGTGTCCAGAGTGTTGCAAAAGAAGCCTCTGGTGTTTTGGAAAACGCCAACGCTCTGGTCATTCTAAGAATCCTTCGAATGTTCAGGATATTAAAGTTATCTCGACATTCCAAAAAGATGCGGAAAATGGGCCGCGCATTAAAAAGGGCCTTTTTGGACTTGGGATTTTTGTTCTTCGCCTTCCTTCTGGCTAATATCTTATTTGCCAGTATTTTATTTTATATTGAAAAAGGCCAGTCCGATAAGCAATTCAACAGTATTCCTGCCTCTATGTGGTACACCATTGTCACTATGATGACTGTTGGGTAAGTAATACGTCTTAATCTAAAACATTACTGCCTTCCACACAAGCTATTTCTCGGTCTTCCTGTGGTCTTTGAAGAAGAGGAGGTCTGTTAACAATAGAAAAGGATAGGGGTAACAACAACGTACGTAAATGACTCCCATTTTGCTATCTCTTCTTCCCCTCCATAACACACCTCTTGAACATTACTGTCTTCCACACAAACTATTTTTCGGTCTTCCTGTGGTCTTTGAAGAAGAGGAGGTCTGTTAACAATAGAAAAGGATAGGGGTAACAACAACGTACGTAAATGACTCCCATTTTGCTATCTCTTCTTCCCCTCCATGACACACCTCTTGAACATTACTGTCTTCCACACAAGCTATTTTTCGGTCTTCCTGTGGTCTTTGAAGAAGAGGAGGTCTGTTAACAATAGAAAAGGATAGGGGTAACAACAACGTACGTAAATGACTCCCATTTTGCTATCTCTTCTTCCCCTCCATAACACACCTCTTGAACATTACTGTCTTCCACACAAGCTATTTTTCGGTCTTCCTGTGGTCTTTGAAGAAGAGGAGGTCTGTTAACAATAGAAGTGAAGGGGGTGGGCATGGGGAAAGGGGTAACAACAACGTACGTAAATCAATCCCATTTTGTTATCTCTTCTTCCCCTTCATGACACACCTCTTTGTCCTAGCCTCCAGTCCTTCTCCATCTCTCTCGCCACAGCAAGACCAAGTGATTGCCGTCGGTGCACCATCAGATATTGGACATGACCACACCTACTATCAATTGGTTTCAAACTAGTCTGCGCGGAATCGTCTCTTTATTTTATGTTCTCAAGAAATCGAACGCACCCACTCCCACTAATGGTGACAACTGCTAACCAACGCAAACGCAGGCACGGAAACCTCTTTTAATCACTCTGGCGGTTCGCGCTCGATATCTTGAGAAAAGACTCAATGTTTACCATCAAACAATTTTCTTCGTGTACTGTCAAATAGCGGGGAGTATTCGGAGAGTATTTGAACCGAGATGACCTCCACTTTTTTTCATTTTTTTATTGAAGCAAATCTATTATTAACTTAATGACCTACATACCAATCAGTCTTGTCGCGTAGGATTTCTAAGCTTTTGCTGACAACGTTTATTAAACAGCGGTATGGGTAACGAAACAGAGTAAAAGAATGGCGGAACGACGCGCAAAGCTGCTGCTGCGTCCGTTCCATTTAAAATATCGCACTGTATATTGTATTAGTATAGACTTGAATACAGAGTTTCGCGCGCTCTGATTGGTCGACCGTCCATTGATTATGAGACCATCGCCTTTCAAACAACCGGCCTCTGAATTTCATCTTTTCTCTGATATTCAAGTCTAAAATGATTATAATAAAACATTCGTCAGGGTAAATATTCACGTTATATATAAACTTTTCTTCCATTTTCTTCCAGATATGGCGACGTGGTTCCTCTAACAAACCTCGGTAAAGTAATTGGAGGCATGTGTTGCATTATGGGTATTATCATGCTCTCATTGCCTATACCAATACTCCAACAAGGAGCAGAACAAGATCAAAAAAAGAGTGCTAACAACACACCAGTTAAAAGACGCTCTGGAGTTACATAGCTACGTCATTACTTTAGAGACAGAATATAGTATCTACAAAATAAATAAAAAATTATATATATACTCAATCTGCAGACAGTACTGTTTCGCTCTTTGTGAGCTCATCAGTGCAGAACAGAGGTTTCAGACTGAACCTTAGCTATGAAGCAAGCAAGCTTGCAACAAGGCAGTTTAAAAGGTTCACTGTACCATGCCAAAGTGCTCAAACTACAGAGTAGTGGGCCAGCATATATATATGATATATATATATACGAAATAATGACAATTTATACGGGAGAAAATAAGTCGCGGAGGAAAGTCGCGAATGACTCGTATAAATGGCTCAAATCACCTAAGCCATGGCGTAACTTAGACGAGCTCGAACCACCAGGCTTAGCTATGCCGTGGCTTAAGTTAGACGAGCTCGAACCCCTAGGCTTAGCTAAGCCGTGGCTTAAGTTAGACGAGCTCGAACCCCTAGGCTTAGCTAAGCCATGGCTTAAGTTAGACGAGCTCGAACCCCTAGGCTTAGCTAAGCCGTGGCTTAACTTAGACGAGCTCGAACCCCTAGGCTTAGCTAAGCCATGGCTTAAGTTAGACGAGCTCGAACCCCTAGGCTTAGCTAAGCCGTGGCTTAACTTAGACGAGCTCGAACCCCTAGGCTTAGCTAAGCCATGGCTTAAGTTAGACGAGCTCGAACCCCTAGGCTTAGCTAAGCCGTGGCTTAACTTAGACGAGCTCGAACCCCTAGGCTTAGCTAAGCCATGGCTTAAGTTAGACAAGCTCGAACCCCTAGGCTTAGCTAAGCCATGGCTTAAGTTAGATGAGCTCGAACCCCTAGGCTTAGCTAAGCCATGGCTTAAGTTAGATGAGCTCGAACCCCTAGGCTTAGCTGACGTGGCTTAACTTAGACGAGCTCGAACCCCTAGGCTTAGCTAAGCCATGGCTTAAGTTAGATGAACTCGAACCCCTAGGCTTAGCTGACGTGGCTTAACTTAGACGAGTTAAAACTCCTAGGCTTAGCTAAGCCATGCAGCTTAACTTAGACAAGCTCGAACCCCTAGGCTTAGCTAAGCCGCGCCTCTAATGTCAGTTCCGTTTGATTGGCACCTTCTGCAAAACCGTTGTCAGAGAAATAGAATTAGTTACATTAAGGGCCGGGGCCCAGGGGCCGGACATTTTCCCTGGCTACCACGGTACATGTAAGTGTTCGAGCAGCAGCCCCGGCTACTTTTCAAAAAAACAAGCAATTTTAATTTAAACAAATATATTATTAAATAATTATTAAAAAAAGAAAAGAAATTGAATCCATCCCTCCGCCTACTTCAAAGATTAGTTCCCAGTTATCAACTAAATAAACACATAAAAATATTAAAACGAACTAGTGAGATGAGTGTTGGGTGTATAGAATATAGAATGTAGTACGAAGTGAGTGTGAGAGTCATGCCCCCACTAGTGAGATGAGTGTTGGGTGTATAGAATATAGAATGTAGTACGAAGTGAGTGTGAGAGTCGTGTCCCCACTAGTGAGATGAGTGTTGGGTGTATAGAATATAGAATAGTAAAGTAGTGTGAGAGTCGTGTCCCCACGAAGCGAGTGTGAGAGTCGTGTCCCCACTAGTGAGATGAGTACGTGTTGGGTGTATAGAATATAGAATGTAGTACGAAGTGAGTGTGAGAGTCGTGACCCCACTAGTGAGATGAGTGTTGGGTGTATAGAATATAGAATGTAGTACGAAGTGAGTGTGAGAGTCGTGTCCCCACTAGTGAGATGAGTATTGGGTGTATAGAATATAGAATGACTAGTAATAGAAGAATGTAGTGAGTGTGAGAGTCGTGTCCCCACTAGTGAGATGAGTGATAGAATATAGAATGTAGTGGGTGTATAGAATATAGAATATAGAATGTAAGAAGTGCGTGAGTGTGAGAGTCGTGTCCCCACTAGTGAGATGAGTGTTGGGTGTATAGAATGTAGAATGTAGTACGAAGTGAGTGTGAGAGTCGTGTCCCACTAGTGAGATGAGTGTTGGGTGTATAGAATATAGAATGTAGTAAGAAGTGAGTGTGAGAGTCGTGTCCCACTAGTGAGATGAGTATTGAATGTAGAATGTAGTAGAATATAGAATGTAGTAAGAAGTGAGTGCGAGTCGTGTCCCCAATAGCAGTACTGTCATACACACTGCACTGACACGTTAAACAGCAATTTATTGATTTATTTATTCATTCATTCATTCATTCATTCATTCATTCATTCATTCATCCATCCATCCATCCATCCATCCATCCATCCATCCATTCATTCATTCATTCATTCATTCATTCATTCATTTATTTATTTATTTATATTTCCCACCGTTTTTCCATTGTCTTGTATTCCTCGACCACATGGGAGCTTTATCAAAAATTCCATTTCGTATCGGTCACTGGAAGTAGTTATGGTACGGTTCGTCCAGTGCGGTGGTCCAAGCATTCTGATTGGTTGAGCAATGGTTTTGCGCGCGCTGTGATTGGTTGATGTCTTCAATTCCGTACCGTGACCGTAGTTTGCCACTCCTACGAAAACGACTGTATCGTTATGAGGTGGACAGGACAAAAACGCATCTATTTATCAATTTTGTAAATAGGCGTATTTGTGTAGAGAAATCGCAATTATAAATTGTCGAACATTGTTTTCTTAAATAACTCAATTGTTAATCCACATATTGCATTGTTTATAAACAATTTGCATGTACGAATACGTACGTTCATACAATATATAACGTAGAACAAACAAAGATTAAAGAATATGAAGCTTTATAACATTATTTGTATTTGTTAAGAATTTTAGTTGAGTAGTTATTTTAGACGTCATAGACAATTTTCACAAGTTGGGTAATTGCAAAATAGGACCTTTCCAGTACATATAAATGATCACTGCCACCCGTTAGAGTACTTAAAAACATTTCTGGAAAGTTTCATTGAGATGACAAAATATTAAGTCAAATTATTACGAATAAAAGAGATTTTTGAATTTGTTTTTCAATCGAGTACATGCATTTGATGTATATTCACAATTTCGGGAATGTTCATAATTTTTCAAAACTCGTTGCACGCTTTATTTAGATGCACATTGTCTATCAATTAAAATAATAAGTCACGGACATGTTGTGATGGTTCCGTCCCGTGAGCGTAACGTGACCGTGACCGTGACGTTTCTACGATTTCGAAAGAGGCGTGAAGTGACCGTGATCGTAATAATAATAATTATTATTATTCATTAATTTCTATTGCGCACTTTTCATAAAATGATCAAGTGCGCATTACAATAACTATGACTAATTACATATGTATGTATCATAGTACCATGACAATGCTGTGTGACGCGTTTTCTATTGCTCTGTCGTGACTGGCATGGTTGTTTACTGTCACGACATCAGCTGTGTTGTGACATGCATGTCTATTTTTACTGTCACGCAATCTGCTCTATTGTGCCTGGCATGGTTGTTTACTGTCACAAAATCTGCTCTGTTGTGACTGGCATGTTGTTTACTGTCACAAAATCTCTCTGTTTGGCATAGTTGTCACAAAATCTGCTCTGTTGTGACTGGCATGGTTGTTTACTGTCACAAAATCTGCTCTGTTGTGACTGGCATGGTTGTTTACTGTCACAAAATCTGTCTCTCTGTTGTGACTGGCATGGTTGTTTACTGTCACAAAATCTGCTCTGTTGTGACTGGCATGTGTCACAAAATCTGCTCTGTTGTGACTGGCATGGTTGTTTACTGTCACGAAATCTGCTCTATTGTGACTGTCACAAACTGTCACAAAATCTGCTCTGTTGTGACTGGCATGGTTGTTTACTGTCACTGTCACAAAAATCTGCTCTGTTGTGACTGGCATGGTTGTTTACTGTCACAAAATCTGCTCTGTTGTGACTGGCATGGTTGTTTTGTGACTGGCACTGTCACAAAATCTGCTCTCTGTTGTGACTGGCATGGTTGTTTACTGTCACAAAATCTGCTGTGTTGTGACTGGCATGGTTGTTTACTGTCACAAAATCTGGTGACTGGCATGTTGTTTACTGTCACAAAATCTCTGCTCTGTTGTGACTGGCATACTGTCACAAAATCTGCTCTGTCACAAAATCCTGCTCTGTTGTGACTGGCATGTTTACTGTCACTGGCATGGTTGTTTACTGTCACAAAATCTGCTCTGTGACTGGCATGACTGGCATGGTTGTTTACTGTCACAAAATCTGCTCTGTTGTGACTGGCATGGTTGTTTACTGTCACAAAATCTGCTCTGCTCTGTGTGACTGGCATGGTTGTTTACTGTCACTGTCACACAAAATCTGCTCTGTTGTGACTGGCATCTGCTCTGCTCTGTTGTGACTGGCATGTTGTTTACTGGCATGGTTGTTTACTGTCACAAAATCTCTCTGCTCTATTGTGACTGTCACAAAATCTGCTCTGTTGTGTGGTTGTTTACTGTCACAAAATCTGCTCTGTTGTGACTGGCATGGTTGTTTACTGTCACACAATCTGCTCTATTGTGACTGGCATGGTTGTTTACTGTCATGGTTGTTTACTGTCACGAAATCTGCTCTCTGTATTGTGACTGACTGGCATGGTTGTTTACTGTCACAAAATCTGCTCTATTGTGCTGTCACAAAATGGCATGGTTCTGTTTTGTGACTGTCACACACAAAATCTGCTCTATTGTGACTGGCATGGTTGTTTACTGTCACAAAATCTGCTCTGTTGTGCCTGGCATGGTTGTTTACTGTCACAAAATCTGCTCTGTTGTGACTGGCATGGTTGTTTACTGTCACAAAATCTGCTCTGTTGTGACTGGCATGGTTGTTTACTGTCACGAAATGGTTGTTTACTGTCTGCTCTATTGTGACTGGCATGGTTGTTTACTGTCACAAAATCTGCTCTGTGGTGACTGTCATGGTGCACTGGCATGGTTGTTTACTGTCACACAATCTGCTCTATTGTGACTGGCATGGTTGTGGTCATGGCTTGTTTACTGTCACGAAATCTGCTCTATTGTGACTGGCATGGTTATTTACTGTCACAAAATCTGCTCTATTGTGCCTGGCATGGTTGTTTACTGTCACACAATCTGCTCTATTGTGACTGGCATGGTTGTTTACTGTCACAAAATCTGCTCTGTTGTGCCTGGCATGGTTGTTTACTGTCACAAAATCTGCTCTGTTGTAACTGGCATGGTTGTTTACTGTCACAAAATCTGCTCTGTTGTGACTGGCATGGTTGTTTATTGTCACAAAATCTGCTCTGTTGTGACTGGCATGGTTGTTTACTGTCACGAAATCTGTTCTGTTGACTGGCGACATGATTTCCCCATCACGAAAATATGCTCTATGATGAAATGATGCCAACCCAGTCTTTATGAAACACTAATGTATGACCACATGCATACACACCAAATTGCTACATGTAGATCAATGTTGTTAAATACCACCAAGTAATCTTGATATTATACTAACCTAAAAGTTCAACCTCCATAATACGACTGCCACGCATCAACCGCAGGGGAGGAGAGGGTTCAATTTTTTTTTCAAAACGAATTTATTTGTTGTTGTTGTTGATGTTATATTTCTTGGTTTTCCTTAGTCTGTATGTCAATATCTATCTACACTGTACATGTACTTATGCCATGTTTACACTTGAGCGCTTTACCAAGGTACAAATCAGAACACTAAGGTTAACTGCTCAAGAAACAATAGTTTTCTAATTTCTACCAAGGTTCAGTAACTCGTTTACTTCAGTAAACCTCACAAGTGTAAACACGGCATTAGTATTTGGAAATTAGCATTTTAAAGATATCTCACCTTTCAATTGATTTTTTAAACCAAACAGAAGGAGAACAAATGAGCCATAGAAATCCTAGTAAATGAACAGAAAATATAAGTACAATCTACCTAATATTTTGAGTATTCTATAATTTAAAAGCTAAAAGCTAAAATTCCTCAGAAGACTGTACATGTATATGATGTACAGTCAATGTCATTAACGTTGTCCAGCTAAAAAGAGATTAACACTACAGTAAATGTCACGTGTCTCATTCAAAATTCGTTTTGCACGCATGGAATTTTAATAATTTCAAAAGCATAAATCACCTCAGTGTGAGAAAATAAATTGAACAATGCCCATTTTCACATGCAGAGGTGGTTTATGCTTTTGAAATTAAAATTCCATGTATGCAAAACGAATATAGAATGAGACACGTGACATTTACTGTAGTGTTAATCTCTTTTTAGCTGGACATCGTTAATGACATTGACTGTATATGAGCAATATGTAAAATACCACGAAATTCCTCCTCCCACCACGCAACGTAATCATTTGAAATCATCATCACTGTCACCACTACATTGATGCACTACCATCATAACTACACCCTCTTTTATTCATTGAAAATGGACACACCCTTCTGAATTTATTTCAAAATAAACCCCCACTCCACCCCCTCTCACTTCTTCCCTCCACTACATGAAACTCTCCTCCCCTCTGATCTGGTACTATATCTCATTGTCATGGAACCACCAATTATGGTCCTAATAACAAGGTCGTGGCTGTAAAGTGGGGTTCCACGCACAGTATATTCAAGCCAACCTAAGGCTGATATCATTAGTCATCCATTATTATTATTATTATTTAAAAAAAAGATGATTAATAATGGTAATTGAACTGAGTGGAGTGCAATTTGGTCTGAAATCATACGAGTGATTACAAAATTGCACGACCGCGTAGCGGGAGTGCAATTTGTTATCACGAGTATGATTTCAGACCAAAATTGCACGACACGAAGTTCAATTACCTATTAATCATATTCATTTTGAAATCTTTTCAAATACACTCGTTATATTTAGGTGGTAAGTTGCAATAATAAGAATAATTTTGATTCCTGAAATACAACTCTTTCATTCTAAATTACAAATTACTTTTTATGAAGAATCCTTTGAATTTAATAAAATTAGAGTTTCTGTGCGAAAATAAAAAATAAAAAAAAATTGGTGCAATTAATGATCCAAAATAGTGCAATTAATGATTTAATCGCACCATTTTTAGCCAATCAGATTGCAGGATTTACTAGTGATTTCAAAATGAATATGATTAATATGATTATTATTGTTATTATTATTATTAATATTATTATAAAAATTATGATTATTAGGATTATTATTATTATTGTTATGATTATGATGATGATGATGATTATTATTATTATTATTATTATTACTATTATTATTATAAAAATTATTATGATTATTATGATTATTATTATTATTATGATTATGATTATTATTATATAACAAATTATTATCTCAAGATACATGTAAGTAGGATCAGTTTGTGATACATGTGTACATATCAATATAAAACTAAGTGTAATATACAACATTCTTAAGTGAATAAATATATATATCATTATTAATATTATCATTATTATATTATAAAAAGTGAATAAAAAGAAGAATAAAAAAATCAAATTATTTGGTTTATAATATTACAACATAAACAAGCTGTACATTGTAGTATATACTCAAACATGCTAGTAGTAATAATAATAATATAGTAGTAGTAGTAATAATTATATAATGTGTGTATATTACCACTATAAAACAAGTTCAGCCTGCTGCTGCAGGGTGCCCTCCCTCTTGTTGCAGGGCTGGCACATGTGGCTTTTGTTGCGGATCATGTGATCCATTGCTGCTGGAGTGTTTGCATATATATATTGGGTTCTCAACAGATTTTCTTATAAACAGCCAACCCAACACTTTGAACATAGTGATGACATTATTATACCGGTGCATGGCTACTTTCGCTTTGAATTCCACCACTTCCAACCACTTCACGGTTCTGTTGAGTACCCATGAACAATGGCACCAAGTCGAGGTTGACCTTGTGCAATTTATACAATTGAATGAAAGCACAAGGACAACCTTGACTTGGTACCATTGTTCATGGGTACTCAACTGAACCGTAAAGTGGTGTATTGCAAATTAGTTGTACATGTTAATATATATTATCTTTTGTTGTTGCTTTTGTTTTTCTTTTCTTTGTTTATTTATAGGGGGATTTGTCTTGTTAGTACTGTTGTTGCAATTGTTTGATGTTAATTTTCTAAATTTACTTTTTAATTATTTCATTCATTACTGCTTGGTTGTATTTATTTGAATGTATTTTCAAGTTCAAATTCAAAGTTCATCTAAGTATTAAATTATAAGGGGTATGTGCCCCTGGGAAGGGTCAGGTTTTTCAGTGATTAGGTATAACATTCGTTAATTTGCACTGAAACAATAGCAATTTCAATAATTTACACTATTATGAGGGTGATAAGTTAATTATTAATCAGGATATATTTTGTCACCCGAATGAAAGCTCTTCGACATCCAAGAAAACATTCACCTAAATCTCCAAAGCCTTGACACTTTCCTATACAACAATTCATAGAATATCAATCGCGAATTGTCCTGAAGCAGTCAACACACTGCGCGAACGTTGACGTATTTTGTCACTTCAAAATAACTCAATATTAGCTCAATATTATGATTATAAAATGCATTAAATACTCACAAGACTGACCTTTTATAAAGTTATGCACTTACATACATATATCTTCGGTTGGTCATCATATAAGGAAGCAAATTAAGTCGAGAAAATGGCGAATAGTGAACTTCAAGTGCGATCGCGTCTTGTATGACTTTCCCGCGCAGAATCAAATTTCGTCCGCTAGAGGTCTGGTGCGAGCGACAAAGGAATCCCAATGGAAATAAATTCCAGGTGAACTTCAACAAAAACAGCCATTATCTTTTATTCATTTATTAATTATTTAGAATATTGTAAGGCTTAACGTTTGTTTAAAGTATTTTATGATAAAGACTATTTATTTATTTATACGTAGTATGGGATAGTATGTACACTGTATGGCGGGTTTTCGAATATTCCAGTACAGAAACATACATATACAGGTAACAAATTTGAAACCGCATTTTGGTCTTGAAACAGGGTATGAAAATCGACCGGCATTTTGGCACTGAAAGATGGCCAGGGTTCAGAGATCCGGTCGGCACACCTCATGCCACTCTGAGGGGTTTTATCACCTTGCGTCACCGTTCTTTAAACTACAAATTGAACTTAATGCACGAGATATTGTATCGTGTTGATTTTTATCTGATTACCGTTGGGTTGAAACAGAGCGTCTCCATAGCACTCAATATCCTTTTAGTGAATGAATGACATATAAATAACTAAAAAGCACTAAAATCCTAAGAAAATCGTCGTTTAGCAGGAATTAACACTTTCTTTATATATTTTAAAATCACTAATTCTAATGCATCAATTTTTTCCTGCAGATTTAGGACAGCGATAAATATACTAATGGCAATTCTCTACTCTCCCCATTCCGCGCGCATCCAGTACTACTCAAAAATATCAGACCTAGGTATTGACAGTTCAGACCGAGAGTAGATATGAAATGACAGTTCTGGGACACGGGCACTCCGGACTCAACCGGAGCAAATCCCCTCATACCGGTATCACTGGTGCAAATCCCCTAGGAGGTGACGTCATGCCGGTGCGGAGCCCGGTGCCATTGGAGCCTATTGTTCTAAAATATACCTTTTGTTTACAATCTATTTTTAGTATCCAATGATTTGTTATTGTACCAGCCTAAGGATCTGTGTTACGTCACATCTATTTTTAGCATCCAACTCGAGGATATAAAAAAAAAATGTAAAGAAAAGAATAGGTTACCAATTGTTTTAGGTTGACTCCTTCTTTTGTTTCGGAACTTTTTATTTCCACACGTGTTTATTGAGTTTACTCATAAATTTATACGAGCGATACCACCTATTGTTCGTAATTGCCGGTGCGGTCAGTCTATTGTTTTCTAAAAGACCTTTTGTTTACACACGCGTCACGTCTATTTTTAGCATCCAACTCAAGTTAACTTTGAATTGTTTTGTATCCCCTCCCACACCGATATTATTCCATCATTCTAATTACGAAAACACTACAAAAGGAATAAAAAAGCTAAAAACCAACATAAAATATATCTAAAATAAAAATATATAATAATCTATTTTCCGCAGCTTTTGTTCTGACCGACCAGATCGAGTTCGTGACACAAACAAGTGACGTCAGCACAGATGAACAATAGGAGGATTAAGACTTGCTCAAACTCGCCCAAGGAACAAGAGAGATGTTTTTTTCATATATTTATTCAGAAAACAAATATTAAGTGATATAAAATATGAAAGTAAGTGAACAATTCGAACTCGTTTCTAATATTTTACTAACTGAGCAATTATAAGTACAGTGTTTTCATTGTCAGTCAATTGAAACACCCTTCACTTGAAACAATAGAGGTTCAGTAAGAAGGGAACCCACGAAACAAACAATACTCAGTATTGATCAAATCATACTAATTACAATTACATTTCCAACGAGTGTCATGAAGTACAATGAGTCTATAAATCTATATCTATCATTGGATTGTTTTTTACTGTCAGACAGCTGGGGTGAGGTTCCCTCGTAAGTCTTTATCGGTCTCTTCAACAAAGGCTCGGACCGTGGGCTCGTCCTCGTGTAAACGAACCCACTTCATGTGACCCGGCTGTAGATTGGTGCCTTATTTTGACAGGCCAATAATTTTCTCCATCGATGAAGACACCCGGACGGTTAGGTTCAGCACTATTCCGCGATGTCTTATACATTTAATTTCTATATGATATCCTTCGGGAATGTTACGGACCGCCTGTGCTCCCGACGTGAAGTTTTGCAACACGGGAATAATTTCATCCGACCAGGTGATATACCGATCTGCAAGTTTAGATTGTTTTCTTCCAGGCCAGCTGGTTTCGATGTCGGAGACCGGTGCGGGCTCGACACTACTGTTCACTCTAGTTTTGGTGGCGAAGAGATAAACGTGACAGCCGCCCGATATGTCTCCAAGAACTTGCTTATCGGCTGGTGTGTCAGGTTTGTTATCCACCAATAAGTATCCAAATACAGCTTTTCGGTCTCCCTGTGGTAGGCGGTCATAAATTGGTCTCTTTTTCTTTTCTTTTTTTTTTTTAATACATTTTATTATATCTTCAATACTTATATTACAATACATTACAATACACTACAATACAAAAGGCTTACTTATTTACTAATACTTTCTGTAGTTTTTCGTATTTTCTTACATGTGTATGCAACTTACAGTTTTTTTGGCTATTTCATATTCTATTCTTTCATACTCTAATAATTTCGTTTGAAATCCAACGACATTTGGGATTGTTCCTCTTGTTCTAAAATTATACAAGATATATTTAAATAACAAAAATAGAAATTCCTCCATAATATTATTATTTCCTCCTATTATTACGTTTCTTAGATTTAGGTCTGGTAGTTTTATATTTGCTTTTTTGAGCCAGTTTTTTATCGCAAGAAAAAACTTTTTTGCATAAGTGCATTCTACAAAGAAGTGTGCCATTGTTTCTACTGAAGAATGACAAAAAGAGCAGTTTGGTGATTCTAACAGTTTAAATTTGTAGAGGTCTTTATTTAGGAAAAGACAATTGCTTAAAATGTTATACTGAAATGCCCGTAGCCTGATGTCATTGGTAATGTTATACACACTTTGATAAACGACTGACCACTCAATGTCCGGGATAATTAATTTGTTTGATATATACTTTTGCGCAGTTGGGTTTCTGAATTTGTTTTTAATTAATTTCCCATATATACCATCTTAGTTTTCACTTTGGAAAAGGGTATATATTTATTGTCTATGACTATACCTTTAATATTCACTTTTGAACAAGGTAAAGGCGGTGTACTCTTGAGTTTTAATCTCCAAGAATCTGGTATTGCAGCAATTATACTTCGCCACACAAAATAATCTGAATCACACCATTTTCCATTAGCTCTTACAGAGTCCCACTGGAACCCATCCTTATTGTGCCAAACATCGTTTATAACTATTATACCTTTCTTAACATACTTTCTTACATTAACTGAAAATGGTCTAAATCTAAATTGACAAATTTATTTAGCCAGATTGGTTGACGAAGAATTTCCTCAACGTTTTCAATCTTAGAGTCACTAAATATGCTCCAACTATTAATAATCTCTTTATAGAATTCTGGAAATTTTTCAGCTTTAATCCCAGATAGGACAAAATTTTCACCTACGATTTCTAATCCACCTATCGGCTCGAAGATTTTTTGAGCAAAGCATTTCAGAAAGAGCTATTTTTGTCATCTGATAATTTTAATGCCCAACCTACACGGTTTGTTAGTATCATAGTTTCTAAATCAGGGAGTCTAACTCCTCCTTCTAGTGAATCACCATTCAAAGTTTTATATTTAATTTTCGGTTTTCTTCCATTCCATATAAACTTGATTATTTCTTTTTCTACATTTGCTATAAATGTCCGAGGGACCGTGATCTTTGAAGAAACGTATAATAGTTGTGAGATTGCTAAAGAACGGATTACTTGAACTTTCCCATATAACGTCAAATTTCTTATTTTCCATATGGACAGAATAGACTTAATTTTTTCTATGAATTGGTCTCTATTCTTATCAAACATTCGCTCACCGATGATTCCGATTTGTTTCCTGTCACTAGGGCTTCGGAAGAGTGCAAGATATTGGGCATTTCGGCTAATTTCTGTATTACATTTCCCCTTAGGAA
The DNA here is from genome assembly GCA_033675265.1 of Actinostola sp. cb2023. Classification (NCBI taxonomy): domain Eukaryota; kingdom Metazoa; phylum Cnidaria; class Anthozoa; order Actiniaria; family Actinostolidae; genus Actinostola; species Actinostola sp. cb2023. Next base: position 59,329 of record JAUJYZ010001383.1, on the reverse strand, counting down.
ACATGTTCTGAAGCAAAAGGATAACACTAGCGTTTCTATGACGGCCCTAGGTAAATAATCGAACCGAACTACCACAGGACTGTCTGTCGCTTCGGCCATCAGATCATCCAGTATGATTATGTTGTTGTACTTGGTATTAATCTCACTCAGATCCTCAGACACGGCAGCTCGGGCAAACCTCTCTCAAACTGGATGTTTTTCCCAAGGGATTTCCTCAAGGCGCCGTAACCATTGATTGTAGCACCAAAGAATGCGAATACTTCTCTGCTCCTCGTACGCGATACCATATTGTTTTCCAAAATTTGCTGTACGAAATATGTTTTTCCACTTTGACTCGGACCCACGACCAATAACGAAAATTTATGGCGGAAATTGAATTCCGGAAAGGACTTGGTGGTCAAAGACTGTTACGGACCCCACGACCGGTTGTGCACGTAGTAAGCTTGAGTTGTGGTCATGCGGTGTTGAGAACCGCGCCCTTTCTAACCACTTTTTCCTGTCATCGCCGTGTAAGTTATGTACTTGACGTAAATGATCACTGATATACCGAAGATCGGGCTTGTTACAGAAAGGACAGTCTCTTTTGTGCTTATAGGGCATGTTGACACTTTGAACATTCAATCATAAATGGTCCAGAATATAGTGTTTCAAATCATTTATAGTTTTTTTCTTTTCAGCGACGTGTGGGGTCGATGTGGGGTCGATGTGCGGTCGATGTAGGGACGATGTGGGATCGATGTGCGGTCGATGTGCGGTCGATGTAGGGTCGATGTAGGGTCGATGTAGGATCGATGTAGGGTCGATGTGGGGTCGATGTAGGGTCGATGTAGGGTCGATGTGGGGTCGATGTAGGGTCGATGTAGGGTCGATGTGGGGTCGATGTAGGGTCGATGTAGGGACGATGTGGGGTCGATGTGGGGTCGATGTAGGATCGATGTAGGGTCGATGTGGGGTCGATGTAAGTCGATGTGAGTGAATGGGGAGGAGGAGGGAAGGAGGAGGAGGAGGGAAGGAGGAGCAATGTGAGCAATGGGAGTAATATGGATAGAGATCAGGACACATCACACAAGGGATTTGCTACGTTACCATATGTCCAAAATGTCATTGAGAAAATAAGCAGAATTTTGTCTTCACACAACATCAAAGTGTCAACAAAACCTATGCTAACAGTGCGACATGTACATATGGTATCAAAGCCTAAAGATCAAATACAAGACGACAAAAAGACCGGAGTCATTTCCCAAATCCCTTGCCGGAGATTGCAGTACAGTGTATACATAGGAGAAACGGGTAGAGCACTACAGACAAGGAAGATGGAACACCAACGGAATGTGAGGCTGGTAAACACAGATAAATCAGCCTTGTCTGAACATGCTAACCAAATGGGGCATAACATCAAATGGGATGACACCGCGAAAATACTTAGGAATGAAGCAAGATGGCAGCAAAGAAGATGGTTGGAATCAATTTGTATTGCACGGAATAGCAAAGTGTTATTTAATAGAGACAATGGAAGGACTTTACCAGACAGTTATATGCCATTATTGAAGAAAATGTAATTGTACTTATCATTATATTAATTCATTATTTTGTTCATTTATTCATTTTGTCATCTACCTATCCATCTATTGGTTCATTCATTCATTCATTCATTTCATTCATTCATTCATTCATTCATTCATTCATTCATTCATTCATCTACTGATCCATTTACTGATTCATTTTATTTATTTATTTTATTTATTTTCTTTCATCCACCCATCCATTTATTCATCCATTTACTAGTTCATTCTTTCATCTACCCGTCCATTTACTGGTTCATTCTTTCATCTACCCATCCATTTATCCATTTACTGGTTCATTCATTCTTTCATCTACCAACCCACTTATCCATATACTGGTTCATTCATTCTTTCATCCACCCATCCATTTATTCATATTTTGCTTTATTTATTCATTTATTCATTCATTCTGTAACTCATATATGTTTAGTAACTTTGTATAGTTTGTTGTTTTTACTTTGATCCTAGCTCGCGCTCTATTTAAAATCTAGTTAGCGCGCGCTGTTCAGATCCTTAGGCTGGTACAATAACAAATCATTGGATACTAAAAATAGATTGTAAACAAAAGGTATATTTTAAAACAATAGGCTCCAATGGCACCGGGCTCCGCACCGGCATGACGTCACCTCCTAGGGGATTTGCACCAGTGATACCGGTATGAGGGGATTTGCTCCGGTAATTGCTCCGGAGCGCCTGTGTCCCAGAACTGTCATTTCATATCTACTACCGAGCCGTAAGCGAGGTTTGTACAAAAAAGACCGATGTCTGATATATTCCTGTACTGATCGAGCAAGCGAGGTTGTTAAAGGGGCAGTGTCAAGCCATATGACCGCGTAAGCCTGGGTACGAAGAAGCGAGAAATAATAAAAGTCCACCGTGGACTTTTATTATTAGCGATGTTTTCAATCCGTTTCCATCGACATTAATCATGTTTGTTCAAGCGTCTAATGGATCACTAGTAATTATTCAAAGCATGTTCTTCATTTTCAACAATTCCTAGTGGGGATTATTTCATCTTAGAACTGACTTTGAAGCCGTTGAAAAAAGTGTCGAACAGCCGTTGAGAGGCAGGCCGCCATCATCCTCGAGTGAAGAAAACCGAATTGTAAACCGGCAATTCTGGTCGATTGCGAAGGAATCTTGATCATCAATCGTAGGTGCAGTACTGTTCATGACTTTTGAAGAGAAAAACTCACGTAGAACTACTTGTAAACTCGGTGAGCTTCCCACCATCTACTTATGTGTTGGGCTTCCTGTGTTTTATTTGATCGGCCGTTGGAAAATGATATCGCCGTGAATTCACATCTAGAATTCAGTTCTTTTGATATATTGAAGTTCTAATATTGCTTTCTAAATAAAGATTAGTATCTACATGAGTCCTGTAGGTCATTTATTTAGCGATTTGAACGGTTTTAGGGGGGTTTTGTAACTCGCTACCGGGCAAGGTAGGCTTCTCAACCGAGTGTTATTGTTTTGATTTTAATGCGCATGCGTGAGGCTTGACACTGCCCCTTTAAGTTGTTTATTTTTTGGCATTTTTAATCGAGGTGAGGTTATTCATCGTGACAAAAAATTCGTAATCGCCGACGGGCATTACAGGAGAATATTGACCACTTAAGAGCGAATGTCTGCTAATATCGAGCATACAGCGGTCACGGTCAAAATTTCGATTCCGTTCGTTTTTGGCCTGTAGATAGGCATTACCAAGTAAACAAACGTGGTGTAGTTCGTTTTTAACTCGTGGATTGCGTAGCATCCACGAGTTATTGGGATGAGATGGGGGAAAGTTAATATATGCACCAAATTGTAAACTCGTTCCCAGGGCTCTCTCATTTCATACAAAACGGCGGCCATTGCCATTGTACTTGGCATCGACAGTATTTTATCGGACTTTAGGCATTCAACCCTGGAAATACCCTGAGAACCATGCTACAACACATCGAGTGAAGGATTTATACACCGTAAGTTATATAGCCGATTGTGCCGAGTCGGAAGAAAGCCAAGTTTACAAAGCATTCAGGGAGGATCGAGGATGGAATATTAACCCTTTGACTCCCACGGCGCCCGAAACCGCCCGTAAAAATCGATACTGCTTTGAAAAATTCTAACTTTCTGAATTTTCGTAACATCGATCTCATGGCCAGTTATTAGTGACAACTAGATAACTCTTCATATTTTAACCTCAAGTAAACTGACTTACAGGTCCGATTTCTGGGCATTAGTTCAATTTGTTTGCCATAAAAATCAAAAATGCGTGTTTTTGACGCAATTTTACACCTCGAAAATGAACGACATTTGACTTGGATTTTCTTCCAAAATACATCCTTGCGAAACAAAACGCCACTTTCTCAGCAAACTTCCATCTCTCTTCTTGATATAGTCGTGAATTTTGCCCTCTCTCTTTTCCTTAACTCGCCGAACAATAGCCATTTCCTTAGGACCACTTTCGCTAACACGTGTTTTCCTTCTGCACGCCCGAAAAGGATGCCGGGAAACATCCGGGAATTTCGGCATAGATCTCCCCCGAAAATCCCTCTTTTAAGAATATATAGAGTGTCGAGCCACTCGGTCCTACAGGCAAAATATTGCACCGGTTGCATTCTTTACAAGTCCAAAGTCGCCAAAAATGCCTTTGTAGATCCTGGAATCCACCACAGAAAGACCAGAGAGACGATTTCACAATTGAGTCCGCCATTTTGAATTTCCAAACGCAAAGTCGAAATCTGTTCGTGAATTCGTATCTAAACTCCTGAGTTCTTCCAGGAGAACGGTCTCTACCACACCAGTCAAGCTTAATGATGCTGTCCTGGGGGATTCTGTGGTGAATAATGGCTATAAACACTCTAAAAATGCAAAATTGACCGCTCCTAGTAGCTACGAGATGCCGTTCCTCGAGGAGATTCACCAAAAGAGAAAGATTACGTCAGAACCTGAGCCCGTGGGCTTTCAGAACTGTCAAGATTTCCATGGAAACCCCTTATATGGAATCGAAATTTCCTATGGCGTGATTAGGTCCAGAAAATCGCTAAAAAACTCAAAAATCTCTGGGTGTCAAAGGGTTAACCTATGGATGGTCTACTCAGTGTCACTGACTTGAATCACATGGCACTTTCCTTTGTCGTCTTCGAAGGAGAAAGAGAAGATAAATGTTGGAGTTCAGTTTATTAGTGGGACAAACTTAAAGCCGTTTTTGGACGCCTTCACTGAAGCGAATTATCGGGTATAAAGTGTTTCATATCATTGTTTCACTCTCTGCATGTACTAAGCTAAATATGTAGTAGTAGTAGTAGTTTATTATGCGTCATTATACGATTTATTGGTATATTTTCGTTCGTTTGGTATTCCTTTGTAAAAGCTATTACCCGTGTAAACATGGTGAACAACTCGATCGCCTTAAAACACTTTATTTCGAAGTCTAGATGAAAAATAGACACAACACAGATGTTAATCAAGCATTGAACTTTACTTCTTGAATACATTTTACTTAATGTTCAAATACGTTTTCTCTCTAAGAACGAAATGTAAAACATACGGCACATTGATCACGAAAGATAACAAATATATATGACATGTGCTGGTTCCATGCTCAAACATGCCCTAACGTATTCTTCAAGGCGTTCCTCGTCACTCACATACGGGAATCCACGAGTTCACCAAATGGATCAAAAATTAACATAAATCGATTTTGGATGTCGGCGGCTTCAAAAACAGGCAAAATCCTAAGTGATTTGGTAGGTCCCAAAACTTCGCTCGCGTGCAAAATGGAAGAAAGCTATGGCCATTCTATCCCCATATCTTGATTCAATAATAGTTTGCAGTCTGTTTTGGCATAAAACTGTAATCCTAGCATTTCTCTGAAAATCAGAAAGTCACTTTTAGAACGACAATGAATTCCACACAACGAGAAATAAGAGTTGAGCTTTAATAGAAACGCGAGAAGGATTTTCACTAGGTGTCACACGTTTATTCTTTCTAAAATTCATGCTATGAGCTATTTATATATTGTTCTAAGAAATATGAAAAATTTGGCTTGGGTTATTTTATCTACGCTTCGCACCGAGGCCGCGAATATCAATGAAATTTACGACTTTCACTTTGTAATCGACATCGTTCTGGTTCTGGTGCAGTGCTATTGTCTCCAAACATTTTGTACTTTGTTCACGAATTTTTGCCAAAAGTGTACATATTTTGTGCAGAAAAGAATAATTGTTAGCTGAAGATGAGTTTACCTTAGCAGTAAAAGGGCATTCTTCTATAATTTGTACATGTGGCCAACGTTCGCGACTGTAATTGATTATTTTCATTTCAATGCGCGTAGCAAATTTCAACCCCAGTGGGGTAGGGTAGGGTAATGGGAGAGGTTATAAAGGCTGTAGCAAAAACGTTTCTATTTTCTCTCCTTTTGCAGTGCTATTCACTTAAATTCTGATGCTTACACTTTACATTAAAAAATATATTTAACAGAATCAGATTTTTGTATTTTATTCTAAGACTATATAAATGCTTACATTTTTGTTCTCTTTACTCATATTTCAAAACGCTGACATACAACCAGATTGATTCTGGCAGCAGATTCGCCAGCAGCAGATTCGACCAGCAGCAGATTGGTAGCAGCAGATTCGGATTGACGTCATTTTGACGTCACAGATTTTCGAATCTGCTGCTATTCACTATGCAGGGGTAGCCGGGAAGGGAAGATGATTGTTTTTAAACAGTTTGTACTGCAAACGAATCAACGAACACTAAGAATATATTCAGCGTTGGAAACGAGTGATAAACAAACTAGTGCCGCGGAGGCAAAATAGCCACAAAATATAAAGTAACTCAATGTGATGTACTTTTGGATGGGCTTCCTGATAGCTGTAACTTGTACAGTGACAACTGAGCGAACCATATCAAAGCAAACCACTTGTCTGCGTACTTGGTTGCATTTGAATGACCTTAGACAACCAGTAACGCAACACCGGATGTGTGATTACACAATAAATGTATGTCAATTATTATCAATGCTCAAAGAAAGACAATCAAACATAACACGTGATGTCAAGTTTTTAAATATTTAAAATTCGTATTAGAATTACTTATTAGGCTTCTTCCACACTGTTTATGTTGTTTATGTGTGGAGTCTCCAGTATCGAAAAGTTAAAATGTTTGGGCTGGCGTTTTTGTCTGTTGTCGCTCTTCCCTTCCCTACCCCTGCTCAGTGAATCTGCTGTCAAGCCAGCAGCAGATTTGGAATTCTGTGACGTCAATCCGAATCTGCTGCTTCCAATCGGCTGCTGGTCGAATCTGCTGCTGGCGAATCTGCTGCCAGAATCAATCTGGTGACAGAACATTGTATGCGTGTGCATTCCAGCTGTTTTAAAGGTTACCATCGTATAACCCAATAATGGAATAGCAAATGAACTAGTTATAATTCTATCCAATTCGAATTATGAGTATTCGTATGTCACGTGCGCTTTGTGAACATTCCATCTTGGTCCTTGCAGCAAGGCTATTAAATTGTCCACTTTGCTTGGCTGAGCCGGCGAGTCGCTACTATGTCTGGGGTGCGTTTCTCGAAACTCTCGATAGCTTTTCGAGCTGAAAACCAAGTACTAAAATCATATCGATTTCCTAAAAGCTATCGGGAGCTTCGCGAAATTGGCTTGTGTCCAATTTATTCAAAATAGCATTTTAAAATTCTTGAGGGTTATATATTGGCAATGGCACAAATAGTCTTAGATAATATTGTCAAGATACATCTTGTAGATTCACAAGGCACTAAACATTTGGCAAGTCTAACGTTCTAACATATTTTATAAAATAACTATGATATAACACGCGCTCTGATTGGCCAAAGGATGCGTATTCCGCGTGCTCTATGAGAGCACAGTGCACGCGCGCGCAGATATTCAAATATTTTTGCAACGAACTAAATTGAAAACTTGCTTTAAAATCAGTCATAATTGTATTTTATAAAAGAAATAGAAAACTCGGAAGCTGTGCTCTATCTAGAGTTATAGAAGCACTTGGGAATTGAAAGAAGACTCGAGAAGTGGCTACGCCTCGTGCTTTTCCTAGCACTTCTCTCGTCTTCTTCCAATTCCCGCGTGCTTCTATTTAACAATTAGACTACGAGTTCGAGTGTTCTATGAGTCAATAGGGAACGAGGCGCGTAGCGTCGAGTTAACGATTTCAACTCATAGAAAACGAGAACGAGAGTAGTCTTATTGTTTTAGTAGAAACCAACTAGCATACGATATATTATTGATTTTCTGCTTTGTTTTTGTTCAAAATGCCGGCATTTTCACTACTCACTATACATTTTGTATATCACTCAATAGATGGACCTTTCCGTAGTTTCCCAGAATGCTTCATGATTCTGCGCGCGCAAGCGAGGTCAGGGGAAAAAAATATTAAGAATTGATCGTGTTTTGAGGAAAATATGACTACTGTAACGAATCAAGAACAGAAGAAAAATATTTTATTTGCTTGAGAATTTGCATCTATCTTCGGTAATTCTTCTTACGCACTTTTAATTTAAAAGTCTAAGTTTTTACTGAATTTCTTCATTCTCTCTTAATATTTTCGATCTATTTTGTACCCTGACCTCGCTTGCACGCGCAGAATCATGAAGCATTCTGGGAAACTACGGAAAGGTCCATATTGAGTACGTTAGCCAATCAGATTGCAGGATTCGTGATAGTATGCTAGTTGGGTTTCTACTAAAACTCGATAGAGCACGCTGCCTCGTTTTCGATTTCTTCAAGAGAGACTTAGCAAACACGGCGCAACGTGAAAGAGAACGGCGCGCGCGCTGACGAATAACTGTGAAAACGACCGTTGGCGTCCTCAACGTCATGAAGAGGACGTGAAAACAAGTGAAATTAATGGCGTCGTGAACTTGACGTCAAGTTGAATCATGAAGCATTCTGGGAAACTACGGAAAGGTCCATCTATTGAGTGATAGATAATGAGTAGCGAAAATGCCGGCCTTTTGAACAAAAACAAAGCAGAAAATCAATAATATATCGTATGCTAGTTGGTTTCTAATAAAACAATTAGACTACTCGTTCTCGTTTTCTATGAGTTGAAATCGTTAACTCGACGCTACGCGCCTCGTTGACTATTGACTCATAGAACACTCGAACTCGTAGTCTAATTGTTAAATAGAAGCACGCGGGAATTGGAAGAAGACGAGAGAAGTGCTAGGACAAGCACGAGGCGTAGCCACTTCTCGAGTCTTCTTTCAATTCCCAAGTGCTTCTATAACTCAATAGAGCACAGCTTCCGAGTTTTCTATTTCTTTTATAAAATACAATTATGATTTTAAAGGAAGTTTTCAATTTAGTTCGTTGCAAAAATATTTGAATATCTGCGCGCGCGTGCACTGTGCTCTCATAGAGCACGCGGAATACGCATCCTTTGGCCAATCAGAGCGCGTGTTATATCATAGTTATTTTATAAAATATGTTAGAACGTTAGACTTGCCAAATGTTTAGTGCCTTGTGAATCTACAAGATGTATCTTGACAATATTATCTAAGACTATTTGTGCCATTGCCAATATATAACCCTCAAGAATTTTAAAATGCTATTTTGAATAAATTGGACACAAGCCAATTTCGCGAAGCTCCCGATAGCTTTTAGAAAATCGATATGATTTTAGTACTTGGTTTTCGGCTCGAAAAGCTATCGAGAGTTTCGAGAAACGCACCCCAGACATAGTAGCGACTCGCCGGATCAGCCAAGCAAAGTGGACAATTTAATAGCCTTGCTGCAAGGACCAAGATGGAATGTTCACAAAGCGCACGTGACATACGAATACTCATAATTCGAATTGGATAGAATTATAACTACAGTAGTTAATTTGCTATTCCATTATTGGGTTATACGATGGTAACCTTTAAAACAGCTGGAATGCACACGCATACAATGTTCTGTATGTCAGCGTTTTGAAATATGAGTAAAGAGAACAAAAATGTAAGCATTTATAGTCTTAGAATAAAATACAAAAATCTGATTCTGTTAAATATATTTTTTAATGTAAAGTGTAAGCATCAGAATTTATAGTTTAAGTGAATAGCACTGCAAAAGGAGAGAAAATAGAAACGTTTTTGCTACAGCCTTTATAACCTCTCCCATTGCCCTACCCTACCCCACTGGGGTTGAAATTTGCTACGCGCATTGAAATGAAAATAATCAATTACAGTCGCGAACGTTGGCCACAAATTATAGAAGAATGCCCTTTTACTGCTAAGGTAAACTCATCTTCAGCTAACAATTATTCTTTTCTGCACAAAATATGTACACTTTTGGCAAAAATTCGTGAACAAAGTACAAAATGTTTGGAGACAATAGCACTGCACCAGAACCAGAACGATGTCGATGTCGATTACAAAGTGAAAGTCGTAAATTTCATTGATATTCGCGGCCTCGGTGCGAAGCGTAGATAAAATAACCCAAGCCAAATTTTTCATATTTCTTAGAACAATATATAAATAGCTCATAGCATGAATTTTAGAAAGAATAAACGTGTGACACCTAGTGAAAATCCTTCTCGCGTTTCTAAGCTCAACTCTTATTTCTCGTTGTGTGAAATTCATTGTCGTTCTAAAAGTGACTTTCTGATTTTCAGAGAAATGCTAGGATTACAGTTTTATGCCAAAACAGACTGCAAACTATTATTGAATCAAGATATGGAGATATGTACAGGACCCGAAATGATCCCTGGCTACGAAATGATCCCTGGACCCGAAATGATCCCCAAAGTGTCTAGATTGGCTCCGAAATGATCCCGGACCCGAAATGATCCCCAGACTGGCTCTGAAATGATCCCCAGTGAAATTCGGGAATGGTCCTAATCAGTCCGGCCGTTCCTTTCCTATTCTCTTTTTCTTTCTTCCTCAATAATAATAATAATAATAATAATAATAATAATAATAATAATAATAATAATAATAATAATAATAATAATAATAATAATAATAATAATAATAATAATAATAATAATAATAATAATAATAATAATAATAATAATAATAATAATAATAATAATAATAATAATAATAATAATATAATAATAATAAATAATAATAATAATAAAAAATAAAAATAACGATAACAATAACATCATCATCATATAATAATAATAATAACGATAACAATAATAATAATAATCATCATCATCATCATCATCATAAAAAAATAATAACGATAACAATAATAATCATCATCATCATCATCATCATAATAATAACGATAACAGTAATCATCATCATCATCATCATCATAATAATAATAATAAACGATAACAATAATCATCATATCATCATCATCATCATAATAATAATAATAACGATAACAATAATAATAAAATAACGGTGTAGTGAAATTTGGAAATGCTCTAATGATACCAAAATACTTTGAATTGCGTCGAAAAGGATTTTAAATCATTAAGGGAAGACAATAGGGCGCCCGTAGCAAGGGGAAATGTATTGAGGGGCCGCACAATATGACGAGCGGCGAAATCGCGAGCTCCTAGAGGGGTACAGTACGGTACGGTACCCCCTACAATGAAAATCACACGACCTCCCCGGCCAGACGATAAATAATGACAGGTCCCTAATTAGATATTAAAATTAGGACAGTGTCTAGAATTAACAAAACTAAATAGGGTATTTTCTTGAGTCATGCTAGGATTTGTGATTTGGTTCTCCTGGTATGATGACTTGATAGCTTTGATCACTTTCTGCAGTCACATGCAACAATACCGTCATTGTCTTACAGAAGGGCTTTTAGTCTTTCAGGTCAATATAAAATTAGATGGTCTTTATAGATGGATTTAATTTGTACTGACTGAAAGTATTAATTAGCGGGTCTCAAATAGACTATATGCCTGGCAGTCTTGAAATTACGCAAATAATTCGAGACAACGACTGACTTCATGAAATCAAACATGCCACGAACATGTCGATTTCATAGAGAACTCAAGCTCGAGAAAATCGTCCACGACAAAACCACCAGTGTTTCTAAAATCGCTTGACATTTGTAAACAAAGATAGAATACTCTCATTCGGGTTACATTGAGTGTTTCAGTAGAATTTTGCGAAATTTTCAAACTGCCGGGCATTTACTAGTCAATTTAAGACCGCGACCGGCTGCTGGGCATATAGCCACAGCGTATTAATTAATAGAGTACACGGACACCAAAACCGTGCAACGTTTTTGCAGCTGAAATAGCTGATAATAGCACTAATTAAACAATAGAAATAGAAAAGTACAGTACAGTACTATTTATGATGCACGGTTTAATCTTCAGCATTGAGGTAGGCTAAATTAGTAGCCTAGAGCCTGGCCATGCATGAGAAATTGGATTTGATCGATCAGCTTACTTTCACGTGCACTTTCTTGTCATTTGAACCCGCTTCCGAAACATGACAAAAACACCAGTATAAAAGATAGAAAAGCAAAACATCGTACCATCATTTGACTTGACATTTTCGCAGTCTTCCGCCACACTGAAATGTCCAGTCTAGACGAAACTAGCATAACAGCGTAGTGGCAAAGAAGGAAGGAATTAGAGAAAGAGAGAAAGAAAAAAAAAAAAAAACTAAGAAAGAAAGAGAGAAAGAAAGAAAGAAAGAGAGAAAGAAAGGAAGAAAGAAAATATGTAAGTAATACCTAACATACCTCACTGAAAATCTATTGTGAGTTATTATTATTATGATGATGATGATGATGATGGTGATGATGATTATTATTGTTATCGTTATTATTATGATTATGATGATGATGATGATGATGATTGTTATCGTTATGATGATGATGATGGTGATGGTGATTATTATTGTTATCGTTATTATTATTATTATTTTTATTATTTTCTATCTCTTAATTATTATTATTATTATTATTATTATTATTATTATTATTATTATTATTATTATTATTATTATTATTATTATTATTATTATTATTATTATTATTATTATTATTATTATTATTATTATTATTATTATTATTATTATTATTATTATTATTATTATTATTATTATTATTATTATTATTATTATTATTATTATTATTATTATTATTATTATTATTATTATTATTATTATTATTATTATTATTATTATTATTATTATTATTATTATTATTATTATTAGGAGGAAGAAAGAAAAAGAGAATAGGAAAGGAACGGCCGGACTGATTAGGACCATTCCCGAATTTCACTGGGGATCATTTCAGAGCCAGTCTGGGGATCATTTCGGGTCCGGGATCATTTCGGAGCCAATCTAGACACTTTGGGGATCATTTCGGGTCCAGGGATCATTTCGGAGCCAGGGATCATTTCGGGTCCTGTACAGGACTCTATAAAAACTGGCCGAAATACGGTGCGAAAATTTTACGAACTAACATGTATTTGGTATCAAAATGTCCATAAAAGCGCGGGCTATGCTAATCCGTAGTTAATTTCGTGACTAGGCCTGTGTAGTTTCAATAAAAGCTATTTATGTGGGCTGACAGGCCAGTTTGAGGTCATGTCACGCCAATTCTCTTGTAAGGTAGACCCATTCAACTAAAAAAATACGGTACTTTTTTGCATCGAATTTCAATTATAACCAAATAATATGGTCCATGAAAGATCAAACAAACTAAATCCGTCGTTAACTTTTTAGTTATATGCATTTATACGAGGAAAATTGCAAAAAACCTTGAATTTGAGCCCATGTTTGTATGTACTAGAATGTGGGGGCGTGCCAGAGAAATTCTAGTTGACTACTTGTGACAAATCTTTCCCGATGAGAGAGAAAGGCGAAAGGAAGGAAGAAAGATAGAGAGAGAAATGGAAGGGAAGGTAGAAAAAAAACCCACAGAAACAGAAGAAAGAAAAAGAGAAAAAGAAAGGAACGGCCGGACTGAATACAACCATTCCCGAATTTCACTGGGGATCATTTCAGAGCCAGTCTGGGGATCATTTCGGGTCCGGGATCATTTCGGAGCCAGTCTAGACACTTTGGGGATCATTTCGGGGCCAGGGATCATTTCGGAGCCAGGAATCATTTCGGGTCCTGTACAGATAGAATGGCCATAGCTTTCTTCCATTTTGCACGCGAACGAAGTTTTGGGACCTACCAAATCACTTAGGATTTTGCCTGTTTTTGAAGCCGCCGACAGCCAAAATCGATTTATGTTAATTTTTGAATTTTCGGGCCGTATTTTGAAAAACGAACTGCACCACGTTTGTTTACTTGGTAATGCCTATCTACAGGCCAAAAACGAACGGAATCTAAATTTTGACCGTGACCGGTTTTTTTATATTTTGCTCGATATTAGCAGACATTCGCTCTTAACAGCCAATCAGATCGCGCGATTTTACCGGAATTAATTAGATTGTGCCATAAAATAATTAATGTTATTATTACTCTCGTTCTAGTGGGTCTAGCTTGGGAAATAAGAAGTACTGCTCGCATTCTATATCTGAATGTATATAAAAGCTCTCCTGTCCTGATTATGATATACAAAAGTAGGTTACAGATTTTTGATCGCTTTGAAAGCTTTTAAAGTTCTCTCTTCATCAGGCTCATTAACAAACCAAAACCAACCAAAACGCGGCCACTTAAGGTACTTTAGGAGAAAACCGACTACCGTTAATCTTTAATCTGTTAAAGGAGCGATGGACAGGTTAAACTTACTGTATACATGTTATATCTCACGAAATCATTTACAGTGGTCATCGTCGAATCTCTTTTCCAGCCGATTAATACCGTCGCGATCGTAACAACGAAGATCAAAAAACCCACCGTTCGAGATGAAGACACAATATTCAAGGCAAAGAAAAATAAACAAATTAGTTATCTGTCCTATAAATTTTTCATTTGACAATTGTTGTTAAAATTGTCTAACTTGAAAAAATTGACTGCAACTAAAAAAATAAAAATAAAACTTAAAATATATAGTGATGGAGTCTATAATTCAACCATCGACTTCAGTACTCTTGGACAGAGTAACATGCACCATCTGGAATTCTTTTGAATAATTCGGAAGAAGTCATTTTGTAATTTCGTTAAAAGTTCAGTTAAACAAAGGTTTGAAGATGAATATTTTCTCAAATTTGCATCGAGTTCAAGTTTTTAACTCGATGAATTAAAATTCATATCTTATTATTATTATTATTTCATCGGGCTTTTAGAAAATCAGTGGAAATCCCAAGCTTAAATAACTGATAGTTTTAGAATATATACACCTAATTGCAGAAAGGTTGTCCACCTCGAAAAAGCACATTTACACATTTACACATTTGCACATTTACACATTTGCACTTTTACAAGCGCTGAAATACAACTCTCCACCTGAAATCTTCTGTATAAGGCCGCGACATTCTTATGGCAGTATACTTCTACTGAATCTATTGACTCTGGGTTCCACTTGCGCAAAACAAATATACACGTGATGTTGCGAATGTGCAAATGTGCAAATGTGTAAATGTGTAAATGTGCTTTTCCGAGGTGGACAACCTTTCTGCAATTAGGTGTATAGTACTGTTTTAGAATTTAGTTGCACGATATCTTTGGAAATTAGTGGAACTGAAAGAATGCTATGGAAAAATAAAGTTTATTACTGATTATTATTCAAGTAGTCAATTGTAAATTACCTACATGTAGTGAGATTTGCCATTGTTTGTGTAAAAATACATGAAATAAAGTTTCCATTATTATTATTATTATTATTAATGTTAATTTTTTTCTTTTTTTTCTTTTTTTATTATTATTATTATTATTATTATTATTATTATTATTATTATTATTATTATTATTATTATTATTATTATTATTATTATTATTATTCAGACATGATTTGTTTCTTCTACGTATTTATTTATTTTTCCGAGCTTTCGGGCTCTTGGCCCATCATCAGGGACGAAAGGAAAAAATAACGAATTTTTCACATGGCGTGGAAAACAAATAAAACAAAACAAAAACGGCGTAGCGCGCGCTCACAATAGAATGCGCTCGAGCAAAATAACAATACATGGTGGAATAAATGAAAGATAGAACAAATAAATTACAAAAATAATGATAACTATCGGTGCAAAAGAGGGAAATACGTGTTAGGCAAGGTTCTGCCACAGTCTCTGTTAAACAGTGCCTGATTGTTTCTAGCTATAAACCAAGCCTCGGTCCATCTTCTCTTCACCCAGTTGTTTTCACTCGCCAGAACTCTTGTATCTTCCCATGCTATGTTGTGGTTGAGTGAAAACAACTGGGTGAAGAGAAGATGGACCGAGGCTTAGTTTATAGCTAGAAACAATCAGGCACTGTTTAACAGAGACTGTGGCAGAACCTTGCCTAACACGTATTTCCCTCTTTTGCACCGATAGTTATCATTATTTTTGTAATTTATTTGTTCTATCTTTCATTTATTCCACCATGTATTGTTATTTTGCTCGAGCGCATTCTATTGTGAGCGCGCGCGCTACGCCGTTTTTGTTTTGTTTTATTTGTTTTCCACGCCATGTGAAAAATTCGTTATTTTTTCCTTTCGTCCCTGATGATGGGCCAAGAGCCCGAAAGCTCGGAAAAATAAATAAATACGTAGAAGAAACAAATCATGTCTGAATCAATGGTACCTACGTACAGAAACCTACTAAATTATTATTATTATTATTATTATTAAAACTGGAGTCCTTGTGCTTGTTAAAAACCATTCGAAGGCGCATCGAATAATAGCTGGCTTTACATCATCTCCAATCAGGAATGAAAGCACAAAAGACCTTCATTTAAGTCGAGCTTTCATTTTATTTAAAGACTTTACCACATCCAATAGAAATGAGCGCAACCGACTATTACCACTGACCATGAATAAATATAACAATCTGGTCGAAGATTAATAACACATTTAGAGCAATTATGAAAAGTCGACTTACTGCTCGTGAATACTTCTGTACAGCAAATGTTATAGTGGCTTCAGTCGACATTATTGCTAAAGGTATATATATAATACTTTGTAAATAACCTCACGTTTTCATCAATATTCAAATGATATATATCTATATAATATATTGTTATAGGAAAACAGGAACACGTCTACCTGGCTGAATCAGTGGTGTACTCTAGCGATTTGCCCACGAACTTAGGATTGTAAAGCTAGTCACCGCTATTTGCCCGATGGATTGCCCGGACTACGAACATCTTCAATTAGAAAACCCAAACCGTAAGTATAATGAGATGCCGTTAACTGTTCTTAACCAGCTAGGGACATGTAATACTTACACTAGAACAGTGATTCCGCGACGATTCGCCAACGAATCCATTTCTTATTAATAGTGCCGGGAGAGAGTGTAAACCTAACGGTAAGATGGGAAAAAATAATTTTTGCTACAATATCCGAATTATTATACCTTATTTAATTCGTTATTATTCAAGTCAATCAAGTAAGTCAGTTAGTATCTTCATAATTTATAGTACACTAAAGCTAAAGAACTAATAGGAGCTACACGTCTAGCAACTCTAGATTTATGGATGAGCTATCAGAACGACTGAATTAATCAGCTCGTATCGCCAGAAAATATGCGAACCTGAAATGTATACACATGCAAGTTGCTTGAGTAATAAGAAATGAGAATTAAGCATGAATTAGAGCTAGTTTTGGACTCTGTTTGGATTTGGAAATCTTAATGTGCGCGGTCGTCTCAGTATCGTGAGAATATCCACTGTACATGCTGTATAGTGCAAGGTGAACACACTTTGAAAATAACAAGCTAAACAGCTAGAGCTCAGTGGTGTCAAACGATCCCGTGCAGATTTTTGATTTTTGAGGTTGCATGTGAATTCAGAAAGTACGTAAGGAACACGAAATGAATTAAAACTCTGAATGCTAAAAAGGTTTGCTTAAATTTGAATCTAGTTTGAAAGGAAATTTAAGTTGTTTACTTTATAGCAGCCTGTGCTGCAGATGGCTCTCAACTAGTTATCCGATGGCGAGCGGCTTCGATTGAGCTTAGTTTCACCTCATTTTCTTTCAGTCAAATTCGTATAACATTCTACTTGAACTTTTTGTTTGACAAATTTGTTAACAAAAATTAAGCAAAATATACTTACTAAAGTTTCCTGCATGTTACCTAAGTAGCTTAGTATAGTTACTCTTACCTCTCCTCTTCGCTCCTAGGGGTGCATAGTGCTGCAATTTTACTCCTCTTTGTATAACAACAGTTATAAAGTAACACAATTGCAATGCGTTCGGTTCCATCATGTTTCCACAACATTTCTTTCAGGCAATTTACATAAGATGTGTTGATAGTTTTGTTTTGATTTTATTTTATTCTGAATGATGTCAAGCAAGTAGTTAGCGATGAAGGTATTGTCTCTGGCTTTGTAAATGTTATCTATTTTCGACCTCATATTTGAGTCAAATGCGCATAACATACAATTCCTTTGAACCTTTTGTTTGGAGTTTTATTTAAAAATGTAATTCCAGAAAGTATCTAGAGAACATATTGTCTTTTGCATAAATGAAATGAGTTTCAATTCTCACTAGTCGGCTAACTATTTTTTTCCGTTTTTCTTCCAATGCCTCTTATATACACTGGAAAAAAAACTCTTGGCCAGTCTATAGTAAATTCTGTGTAAATTCGCTTATAAACGTTTTCACGGCCGTTTGGCACGAATTCTACATCCGGCAGAGAGCGTTCGCTCGCTTGGTGTAACATTTGTGTGAATTTCATGTAAATTCTGTGTGAATGTAGTGTAAATTTGGTGTAGATTAAATACTCACATTATACACGAATTTACACAGAATTTACACATGGCGAAGAACGTGCGCATTTTCCAGTGAAATATTTAGAGGTTAACGGACTCGAACGAGTGGGTTATCGGGATCTACCTGCACGAGTGAAGTTAAAATCCGATCCCGATAACTCACGAGCAAAGAGGGCGTTAACATTTTTATTATTCAATTTGAATACATTTGAATACATACGGATTTTACCCCACGATAATGACGTCGCCACGATTGTCACGTCATAACCACGCGTCACGTGATACAAATCAACCAACCAGAAGATATCGGAATTTGTACAATGTATGAAAATTGAACGTGCGCATTTTCCAGTGAAATATGGTGGTATATGGCAGTATATATTTTTCTTTTTTTCTCCTGTTATTATGTATGGTGGAAGTTTTGTAAGTAAATAAAATAAATTATTCCGGCATTAGCTTCATTGCCAGAGTCAGACGAAGATTTGTGAACTCATCAACTTGACATGAAAATTAGCGGCCGCGGTAACGATAAATACTTAATCCCAAAAGAGCAGATGAATCACTATGGAAACACATCGTATATATACAGTCATTCCCAAAAAGGTTGTCCAGATGAAAAGACTACAATACTACAATAAAGTCACGTGATTCACTATGTTTTTCAATTCTGCGCGCGGAACTGCGAGTTGATACCAGCGCCATTACATTCAGTTCTCACAATGCCGTGTACTTTTGCATCTCAAATCGAAATTCCATGCGAGGAAATTGAATACATAATGAATCACGTGACTTTATTGTAGTATTGTAGTCTTTTCATCTGGACAACCTTTATGAGAATGACTGTATATATACTTGTTGGGACGGATGATTAAACCATGACTACCTTTGCTGGACCCTACAGCGGCTATTTCGTGAGGGAGTACATTCGTGAGGGAGTATATTCGCACGTGTATTGAGCACTTTGTCTGGGATTATCGATCCACCCATTCATATATACATATATATACAGCCAATTGCAAAAATTATGTAAATCCAGTATATCAGTATATCCATATATCGGGTGCATTATGGGTAATACTATTTTAGATTTTTGACACAAAATATGCAGCAGAGACTTACAAACAACAAAGTTAACTAAAGACTAAAACACATGACATGCTGAATTGGGGGGACACCGTACGTAAAAACAAATGGGGACGTAAACAACTCTGCATGGCAGTGACCACCCTCTGTGCCTGCTCTCTGGGGATCCGTAAGCAGGGTCTCTTGAATTAGCCACATTAGAAACGAGTAGAGGACTGGGAACGAGTTTTAAGAATTAATCTATTTAAACTGAAATGAAGAAAGTTTCAGGAGTTTGATAGGGTTTGGAGAAGCAGTAACTGAACTGCAGACATTTAAAAACTGCAAAATTTACAAAGAAATGTATGGTTACTCGGGACAAGCGTAATCATACATTTCTTTGTAATTTTTGCGATTTTTGGAAAGCTGTTACTCGTTCAATATCTAACAAAACCTTTTGAAACTTTGTAATAATGCTAATTGTGATAATTGTTTATTTAGAATAATTCTCAAAACTCGTTCCCAGTCCTTTACTCGTTTCTAAAGTGGCTAATAATGTGTTATACTATTACTAAAAGGGTTTATGAAAGGGCGTGAAACGAATAAAAGTAAGGGCCCATTTCATCAATCTGTCCCTGACTGATTTAATGTAATAACGAAATTCCGTAATGGCCGCCATCTTGGATGGAAACATGCAACACGCACAAAATTATAATCGAGACGCACTGTACCTTGGATATTAGTTTTTAATACTCAATTTCCACTGAAGGTCTTGGTGATTTCTGACAAGTTTCTCACCTTTGGAAAAGATAATTCGGTAAATTCTTTGGGAATTAATTCAAGTTTCAAAACCGCGCTTTTTCTCTACAATATTCAGGTCAATTAGAAAGCATAGTTTTAATTGTTGTCTATTTAGCAGTCATATGAGCTTCTTTATCAACTGTTACACGTTTTAAAAACACTTAACTAACTAAGAACTCAGTATTAACTATATGGCCGGCTTCTGGGCTTCTGGGCTTCTGGAATTCCGAAGAAAGACCGACGAAAGACCGAAGAAAGACCGAAGAAAGACCGACGAAAGACCGAAGAAAGACCGAAGAAAGACCGAAGAAAGACCGAAGAAAGACCGAAGAAAGACCGAAGAAAGACCGAAGAAAGACCGAAGAAAGACCGAAGAAAGACCGAAGAAAGACCGAAGAAAGACCGAAGAAAGACCGAAGAAAAGACCGACCGAAGAAAGACCGAAGAAAGACCGAAGAAAGACCGAAGAAAGACCGAAGAAAGACCGAAGAAAGACCGAAGAAAGACCGAAGAAAGACCGAAGAAAGACCGAAGAAAGACCGAAGAAAGACCGAAGAAAGACCGAAGAAAGACCGAAGAAAGACCGAAGAAAGACCGAAGAAAGACCGAAGAAAGACCGAAGAAAGACCGAAGAAAGACCGAAGAAAGACCGAAGAAAGACCGAAGAAAGACCAAAGAAAGACCGAAGAAAGACCGAAGAAAGACCGAAGAAATGAAGTAACTTCATTTACGTTTTTATTCATAGCCATCTCAGTGACATGTTATGTATGGTGCAAGGGAGCGCAGCAGACTGTTGTTTGTGTATAGCGCGCGCGATTATATCCACTGACAATTGTTAATGCGGGCACTAATATCAGCGAGCGAGTTTCGGAGTATGTTCCGGAAAGATCCGAAGTGGGAATTTGAAAAGGATTTATGGTGCAAATAAACTATATACAGCAGTACCGATACAAAGACGACGGTTATACTTAAATATCTGAAAAATGGCAAAAAGTAATAAGTAATTAATTTCATCAATATATGTACAAAACTACAACCTATACACAGATTGTAGACCGGAAGAGCACATGGGCATTTTGTCTGAGCATGCGTGAAATGCCAACATGAACACAAAGACCCTCTGACACGCGCATCGCATACAGCTATTTCAAAAAAGGTTGGTGCCAGTTTTGTTGCATCTTGCGCGCATCTTGCATCTTGCATACCAAAATGTAAAAATGTAAAAATGTTGCCCGAAATGTATTGTGGATCATATGTAAACAATGTCTGCATGCACATTCAGAATAAAATATGCCGGCTTCATATTGCGAAGATAAAGTTTGGGAAAATTCCCAGAGTCCATATTGTTGTGACCTTTCGCTGACCCCATTCACATCGCCCATAGTGCATTTCGGGCTTGGTATGCAACATGCAAGATGCAAGATGCAACAAAACCTTCACCAACCTTTTTTGAAATAGCTGTATATCCCGCGCTAATTTAAATAACAGGAATAACAAACAAGATGGCGAAGTTCTACTTCAGATATTTATTAATTAACTTCTCTAAATGAATATATGCAACTCAAAATGATGGATTCTATTTTATCAATGCTGAAGGCATGCTGCAGTTGTCATAACAAGTATTTACGATGCCGATTATGAGTTGTATATTGCAAGGTGAGGGAACGGAGGTCCAGACATGACAAGCTAAACTGACAATGGCTGCCGTCTTCGCCGTATACATGCACTTTGAACATTCATAGCAGGAGCTATGCATTTTTTTAAAGTCATTTATTGTGATAAATGGAATGACTATTGAATAATCTTCGCCTCCGTAACATTAAGCAGCTTGGGGGTCGGTAGAAATCGAAAGATAATTTGACTTGAATCAGTTGGAGTCCACATTTCTGCTCGTCACGAGTCCCGTAAATGGTAAGCAAAACTATTGCAATGCAAAACAGTGGAAACAAAGTTTTTTTTAATTTTCTTAACAACTAATTTTTCTGCAAAGTCTGTTCTCTCATTTATACTTTCAAAGACTTAGAATAAGGAAATAGACGAAGATATAATAGAACCATGGCTTCGAGAAGTAACACAAAACATCAATTCCGCCATTACACTGAGTATAGGGTGAGAATAATCTATTTAATCTGACAGCTATGCATTTTTTGAAGCCCCATTCTCTATAAAAACTGAAATTATATAAAGGAATGAATGCTGTGGTAATTATCTCCAACTTGGGGATCGGTAAAAATTTCAAGAAATATCTCGTTAAATTTCGACTTAAATTGAACACCTCTACATATTCACCGGGCCATAGCTCGAAATCGCGTCCACCAGAAAGACCATTTCATTGAAATTCTAAAAGTTTACTTTCATATCAATTACCAAGCGTTAATCCAGTGCTGTAGAATACTTGATTGTAGAAATAATTAACGCTGAACATCCAACTCCAAACACCACAGTCATATTTCAATGTAAAATATCTCGCCACCAAAAGAAATAACAGCGGCCAAACATATACCCAGGGGAAGAAGTGTTTATCGTCTTTAAAAATGAGTAAATTTTCATGACGTTTAAACTTTAGAAACGCGTAGATCTCCTACAAAATATCCTTAAAATGAGCTGTCGAGCTGTAAAATGGTTCAGACGTCACTGGTCAATGCTGTGTTGGCGCATGCGCAGACAAAATACCCATATGCTGGCCGTAAGTCAAAGCAATGCAAATTACGATACAAATTATCATGAAAAAATAGTGTGATTAACAGTCATTTGTAGAAATTGTGTTTCGTGACTTCAAACATAGCAAGTTCTTGATCCCCGACTGCGGTTCACGCGGGCTTTACACGATCGTGATCAAAGAAAAAATAAATTTCTTTCGACCTCCTTGACTTTCTCTTATTGCGGTTCTTCACGCATTTAACCGCAGCCGTTTACAAAACGGAGTAATTTTAATATTGCAAAGGTCCGCTAACATGAGATGTGGTTTTAATAATGGCGGCTCGGTACTAGTCAGACATTTGCCGTACAATCAAGCTTGCTTGATAAAAGATCTGATCAATTTTCCAATAGTTCGTATGTATATTATCATAGCTTATCCTTGGTTCTTCACTGTTATTTGAATCAGCTGTAAACATTATAACCAGCAAAGACAAAAATAGTCCCTTTTCGGGCGTTCACAGATCCCGCTGTAAAACCACTGACTGTACTTATTGTCAACATACGCATTTGTACAGGCTTAGCCTCGAGTCAGTGTAAATTATTCACAAATATCAACAAGAACACGAACAAATGCTGACATGAAACAATAGAAACATTTTTGCCTAGCACGAACTGTTTTCTGAATCGAGACTATATCTAACCCTGTACAAATGCGTCTTTTGTCATGAACAGCGGTCATCTCTAAACAACGCGAAACTGGAGTATTAATACAGTTTGATCAATTGATTGATCACTGATAGCGCAAACATTAAACAGTTTTGAAATAGATCAGCGGTCGCTTTTGAATCAAATTCGCTGAATTTATGCATTTTGTTTCGTTAGTGTTTACATGTTTTATGAGTGTGTGTGGGTTCTTTTACTCAACGACGGAGAATCATTAAAAAAATATAAAGAATTTAAAAGATGGGGAAATCCATGAATAGCATTGTGCACAAAGCTGGTAACAGTGCTACCATACATGCGGGCCGAGCAAACGCGCATAAATTTGGTTCGAGCAAATAACCGCAAATTAATTGTCGCGTGAGTTTTGCCCAGTTTCAATCGTAATAACACACCTACAAAAAATACCCGTTTCTGATTGGCCGATGTGGATTTTTTCTTAATGCCGTGCAATGAATTAGTTGCACATGTGCTATGAATTCACTCTTCTCACGCGTACTGATTTTTAAGATCGGCAAACTGGTTTCTTTCTGGTGCAAACAGCCTATATGATCTGAAAGAGTTTGTCTGAAAGAACATTTCTGGAATGTTTCGATGGTATAGGATAAAATCTCAAAAAGTTATCGGGGATGACATTTATAGACTTTAGTATGGGATTTTGCCGTCATGCGTTGCAAGCCTCGTTTTGATGTTTTTTCAGAATTTAAATCGTTCATAACTTCGCAGAGATATATAATTTCGTCATGAAATTAGTTATATAAGTATAATGTAGCAACAGCTTGCCCATCACCATACAGTTTCTTAAGAAAAAAGCCAACTTCGGTCGCTCATAACTTTCGCTCTATTCATCGAAATTACTTCAAAATTTCAATTTTTGCTAATTTTGGTGTGCTCTTTTCAAATATTACATTTTTGTTTTTGTTGGATTAAAATTTAAAATGTCACGCAACAGTAAAGTAGTTTACTGACAATTGAAAAATTAACAGTTAACTGACATTTTATTATTTTAGTTTAAAATTGTTCTTAGAACTGATGATCATTTTCTAAACAGTGATCTAAAGGCTTATGTAGGCTTTGTATTCAATGTCACGCTATCTAAGGTCATCTAAGCTTGTAATCTCTTAAGACCTGGTGGAATATTGACACATTTTTGTGTCTCTTATTAATGTAACCTGAGCCGATGAACTTCTGAACTTCACCACGAGTCTCAGTTCGCTCTTGACTCTACCAGCCATGGCCTTGAGTGGTATTGTCAAAGTTATTTTGAGCTTCTATAGAATTAGTTCGAGCGTCACAGAGGCCTTCGGCCTGGGCACGAGTAATAAAACAAAGCAGAATGGTGTATACTGCATGTCACTTGATTGAATCTGATAGTAGACTACTCAGCGAAGCTCATTGACATGACATTGATTCATGATCCGCCATCTTGAAGCACTGACAGCCATTTCACTGACAGTCATTTCATTTCATGTCCAATAAACTCAACATTTTACTGAAAATTGAGTTTTGTTGTGTTAATAAAACAACTCCAGATCTCTAAAAATTGCATTTTATTTAATGGTTTTATTACTTATTGTTTGATAATTAGTGCTTCCCTTCCTATAATATCTATCATTTATAAAACGAAAGTTAGTAATTAATTAAAATTAGACAAATTAGTAGTTAACTAACAATTGGCCAAAAATTTAGTAGTTTACTGACAATCGCATATCCCCATCCATACCCTCAACTAAATTAACTACATATGCTTTTGAAACCAAGGCACATTCGATTTCATGATTGATATACATAAATAAAAGCTAATGCAAAAGTACTTAGCACATGAAGAGAAGACAGTTTCACCATGAAATCCAAGGAAATGCATGTCACGGTCTCCAATCATCGTGTCCTTATTTTGTACACAACAACTTTGGAGGGATTGATACGAAGATCCAGAGCATGTATACATCCACCATATTCCACACAGTCCATGATTATTACCTTCTAAGTAGAACCTCCTTTTTTGAAGTAACCATTACTTAATTTAGCTTCTCTAGAAAGCCGAGACCTTTACCCGGTCGAAAGTTTTCGGACGGAGTCTCCATTTTGATAACCGTCAAGACTAAAACTCCGATAAAAACACTTAATCCTTGCATCACTTTTATCTCGGTGGATATATTCTTACACATAATTAATACCTCTAGAAACTAAAACAAATATACATATAGACTGTACATGTATATATGAACAGAATTGAGCGTTTTATGTGGGTGTAAAGAAGACCAGATTGGCCACCATATTAAAATTCGTTCGAGCGAGCCGTGACGTCACACTGGTAGGTATAATTGAGTGGAAATGCTAATCCGAGAACAATAGAGTCACCCCTCCCTCCTGCTGCCGTACGAGAGTCTCGATTTCCTCAGTCATTTGTACATAATAATTGTCTGGCTAACTTATTTTCGCCGTTGTACTCCTTTCAAATAAGATCGATGAAAGAAGACTGAGGCTCAACTGCTCTGTGTAGGTCAAATTCTGTATGTTTTCGTGAACTTTTTTACGCCTCAGATTCTCTCGAAAAGTCGAGCTGAGAGATTTGCCGTCTTCGGCGTTGGAGTCGCTTGTGACAACATGTGTATTCCCTTCCCTTGCACCATGCAGAAGCTACTCAGTCGCTTTACCGATTCATCAGGCTTACTTTCAGGTGGACTACTGTATTCTTTACTTGTATAATCGCTCTCTTCGCTCAAATTTGAACTCGAAAGGTTTGAATGAAAAGCTCGCTTCTCTGTCTTGTCTGCCTGTCTTGTGCGATTGATAATAGTGAGTTGTGATTGGCTAAATTATCCCTGCTCTGATTGGTCGCGGTGTTATTTTTCGCGCGAACTACTGCTCTAAAAATAGATTTTTCATCTAATACGCTGTGACACATACCCATATTAGATGGCCGCTCCTACTAATGGGCTCCTGGTAAAAATAATAGGCAAAATTAAAATAATAGGTAAAATAATAGGTAAAATAATAGGTAAAATATAATAGGTAAAAATAATAGGTTTACAATTAAATGACAGCCTCGCAATATCTGGCATGCCATCTAGACCTCGCTAGTTTAGTGTTCTCATCGGAAAAGATTTGCCTACAAATTGGAACATTTGGTCTTTTCGGTCCTAGCCCCTGCGAATCCCTTCGAATTCTTATTCTTCTTTTTTTCCTGTCAGTTTTCTGATTGTTTTTTGATCACTTCGGTATATTAATATTATACACCTAATTTCAAAAAAATAGTTGTCCAAATAGCCAAATACGAATTCATTCAAAAAGACAAAAGAAACAGTTCAGCTTGAGTGCACTTCTTTTGTCTTTTTTAATGAAATCCTATTTGGCTTTTTTGATTATTATTGGACAACGTTTTTGAAATTAGGTGTATATATAATATGCAATATGTACTTCAGTTTAATTTATATTTTCGCTTGACCCCCTCCCCTCCCCCTCCACGAAATCCCCAAATCAGTCATAGATTATTGCTTTTATAATTTCATGCCGTGATTAGATCTGATTAATACATCGACATATATAACACTTACTTGTTACATTAATTGTGCATGGAAAAAGGGTTCACCACTGCTTTGCATTGAGTATTTTAACCGCTATCAGTTCCCTCAGATTCATCAGTTTTGTTTGTGCAACGGCGAAGGCACAAGCTGTTATCAATAGTCATACCGAACAACATCAGAGAAGCCTGACACATCATATTTTTGAATGCCCAGGAGTTTACATCGAGTCAAAATAATACAATGATCAATAGATATAAATACTAGGAAGAGCTTCGAGGCTGTTGTGTATATACTCTGTATGGGACTCTATAAAAACTGGCCGAAATACGGTGCGAAAATTTTACGAACTAACATGTATTTGGTATCAAAATGTCCATAAAAGCGCGGGCTATGCTAATCCGTAGTTAATTTCGTGACTAGGCCTGTGTAGTTTCAATAAAAGCTATTTGTGTGGGCTGACAGGCCAGTTTGAGGTCATGTCACGCCAATTCTCTTGTAAGGTAGACCCATTCAACTAAAAAAATACGGTACTTTTTTGCATCGAATTTCAATTATAACCAAATAATATGGTCCACGAAAGATCAAACAAACTAAATCCGTCGTTAACTTTTTAGTTATATGCATTTATACGAGGAAAATTGCAAAAAACCTTGAATTTGAGCCCATGTTTGTATGTACTAGAATGTGGGGGCGTGCCAGAGAAATTCTGCTGACTACTTGTGACAAATCTTTCCCGATAATTTTGGGAACATCGCTATGTTTTTTCGGTCTCAAGCGTCATTCAGACGATATGAATACAAATACACGTAGTATTTTCGGTTTTTTTTAAAGAGTGTCTTGCTGCGTTTTTAACTATAAATGATTCTAATAAAGTTTGGAATTTCAGATGTGATTCGTAATGTAATACATCCAACGTTTGCAAACCATCATCCCATAAACAATGAACCATATATTAATTTAGTCGTTTGTCAAAGATAGCTTTAATTAGTTGCCAAAGTCTTTTACTTGCACTTCTCCTGTATAAACCGATTTGGAGTAGTAGCAACTGCTCGAGCAAAGAACGATATTCAAAAGAGACGTCAATTAACTGTGGCGCGCAGATGGCTGGTCAGGAGAACAATAGTGATCAGTCTTCATGGGGCGGCCTTCAAAATTGACGCTATTAAGTTTTCGAATTCTATTTGCATTTTGCGACGCACTCAGTAAATAATATTGTCATTATATAGTTTAAAAACGCCAATGCATGAACTCTGAGTTCGGTTTTCTGAGTAAGTAAACTACACGTCGCCTACGCGAACTGCCAATAATGAATTTCCTCGTGGATTTGCACTGATATTCGTGGCGCAGATGGCTGGTCAGGAGAACAACAGTGATCAGTCTTCATGGGGCGGCCTTCAAAATTGACGCTATTAAGTTTTCGAATTCTATTTGAATTTTGCGACGCACTCAGTAAGTAAGTTATGCTATATAGTTTAAAAACGCCAATGCATGAACTCTGAGTTCGGTTTTCTGAGTAAGTAAACTTCACGCCAATAGTGAACTTCCTCATGGATTTGCACTGAGATTCGTCAGTAATGCAGCCGTTTCAATTTCCCGCCACATTGAGTATCAAAGCAGCGTCTGTTAACTTTTGAAGTGATATTATCAATGGAAACCAAGTTACAATTGAAGAAAGTTTTACTGTGAAGAACAGAATTTGGGAGCGCCGACGGATGAGATTCAGCTCTCATCGCAAAACCAAGGTAACGCACTTTATTACTCTAGGGCTCCGTTGCATCGCAAGAACACCGCCAATTTTAGATTATTTTTAACTTGTTTAATGATTTAGACTCATATTCTTAGCCCTTCCGGTCATTGACGCGAACACTTGTAACGTGTCAGAAACTGACGCGGGCAAATGAAATGTCCACCTTGCGGTTGCTATTTTAGGTCCATTGTCAGTAACACTGTTAGGCATTATATACATTGTTGTTGATCAAGACGTGTTGGTGTTCGTTTGAATATAAAATGACACCACTTACATGTCAGAAACGCAACTGACGCGGGCAACAGAAATTTCCACTTTGTGGTTGCTATTTTGGGTCCATCAGTCGGTAACACTGATAGGCATTATATACATTGTTGTTGATCAAGACGTGTTGGTGTTCGTTTGAATATAAAAATGACATCACTGACATGTCAGAAACGCAACTGACGCGGGCAACAGAAATTTCCACTTTGTGGTTGCTATTTTGGGTCCATCAGTCAGTAACACTGATAGGCATTATATACATTGTTGTTGATCAAGACGTGTTGGTGCCGTTCGAGTATAAAAATGACATCACTTACATGTCACAAACGCACGCGAGCAACAGAAATTTCCACTTTGTGGTTGCTATGTTGGTCCCATTGTCAGTAACACTGATAGGCATTATATACATTGTTGTGGATCAAGACGTGTTGGTGTTCGTTTGAATATAAAAATGACATCACTTACATGTCACAAACGCACGCGAGCAACATAAA
This sequence comes from Actinostola sp. cb2023, assembly GCA_033675265.1. Taxonomy (NCBI): domain Eukaryota; kingdom Metazoa; phylum Cnidaria; class Anthozoa; order Actiniaria; family Actinostolidae; genus Actinostola; species Actinostola sp. cb2023. The sequence goes on along the minus strand of JAUJYZ010001383.1, from coordinate 29,771 downwards.
TTTCCACTTTGTGGTTGCTATGTTGGGTCCGCTATCATTAAAAACATATGCATTGTGTAGGTACAGTGTATTGAACATTGTTGTTGATCAAGACATGTTGGTGTTCGTATGAGTATAACAATGACATCACCATTACGTAATTATATTGGTTCGAATTTCGCATCTTCAATATTGAATGGTCACGTATCTAATACATTGAGATGCCGTGGACTGCATGGCATCGTTGCTATCGAGGTGATGTTCCAATATCGATAATTATATCTACAGTAAAACTAAAAAACAGAACTGAATATCTCAGACATTAGATAAGTTTAAGAGTAACATTAAGACTTATTTATTAAAAAAAGCATTCAGTGATTATATTTCGAGTAGTTCTGATAAATTTCTAATATCAGTTTATTTTTTTGTTATTGTTTTATTTTTTTTAATTAGTTTAGTGACGTTGTAAGTGCTACGAACTTTAGGAAATAGCGCGCTATATAAATATTATTATTATTATCTTACACTGGTTCAGGCACTTGTGCTTAAGCATCACTAGCACACTATAAACACAAGAGGCATTACGGATCCGATCCAAGCACAATACTCCAGTTTCGAGTTGTTTAGACACCGCTGTACTCCTTGACAAAAGACGCATTTGCTCAGGCTTAGCTATATAGACTCAATTCAGTGTAAATTATGCGCAAATACCGACGAGAATGAACGCGAAAAAGTGTTGACATTCAACAATATGATTTGTTTTTAATTGCAAGGGTTATTCTCTGGGTTGAGGCTAAGGCCCCGGCCCGTTTACATGACAGAGAGAGTGGTCCACGAAAGATCAAACAAACTAAATCCGTCGTTAACTTTTTAGTTATATGCATTTATACGAGGAAAATTGCAAAAAACCTTGAATTTGAGCCCATGTTTGTATGTACTAGAATGTGGGGGCGTGCCAGAGAAATTCTGCTGACTACTTGTGACAAATCTTTCCCGATGATTTTGGGAACATCGCTATGTTTTTTCGGTCTCAAACGTCATTCAGACGATATGAATGCAAATACACGTAGTATTTTCGGTTTTTTTTAAAGAGTGTCTTGCTGCGTTTTTAACTATAAATGATTCTAATAAAGTTTGGAATTTCAGATGTGATTCGTAATGTAATACATCCAACGTTTGCAAACCATCATCCCATAAACAATGAACCATATATTAATTTAGTCGTTTGTCAAAGATAGCTTTAATTAGTTGCCAAAGTCTTTTACTTGCACTTCTCCTGTATAAACCGATTTGGAGTAGTAGCAACTGCTCGAGCAAAGAACGATATTCAAAAGAGACGTCAATTAACTGTGGCGCGCAGATGGCTGGTCAGGAGAACAATAGTGATCAGTCTTCATGGGGCGGCCTTCAAAATTGACGCTATTAAGTTTTCGAATTCTATTTGCATTTTGCGACGCACTCAGTAAATAATATTGTCATTATATAGTTTAAAAACGCCAATGCATGAACTCTGAGTTCGGTTTTCTGAGTAAGTAAACTACACGTCGCCTACGCGAACTGCCAATAATGAATTTCCTCGTGGATTTGCACTGATATTCGTGGCGCAGATGGCTGGTCAGGAGAACAACAGTGATCAGTCTTCATGGGGCGGCCTTCAAAATTGACGCTATTAAGTTTTCGAATTCTATTTGAATTTTGCGACGCACTCAGTAAGTAAGTTATGCTATATAGTTTAAAAACGCCAATGCATGAACTCTGAGTTCGGTTTTCTGAGTAAGTAAACTTCACGCCAATAGTGAACTTCCTCATGGATTTGCACTGAGATTCGTCAGTAATGCAGCCGTTTCAATTTCCCGCCACATTGAGTATCAAAGCAGCGTCTGTTAACTTTTGAAGTGATATTATCAATGGAAACCAAGTTACAATTGAAGAAAGTTTTACTGTGAAGAACAGAATTTGGGAGCGCCGACGGATGAGATTCAGCTCTCATCGCAAAACCAAGGTAACGCACTTTATTACTCTAGGGCTCCGTTGCATCGCAAGAACACCGCCAATTTTAGATTATTTTTACTTGTTTAATGATTTAGACTCATATTCTTAGCCCTTCCGGTCATTGACGCGAACACTTGTAACGTGTCAGAAACTGACGCGGGCAAATGAAATGTCCACCTTGCGGTTGCTATTTTAGGTCCATTGTCAGTAACACTGTTAGGCATTATATACATTGTTGTTGATCAAGACGTGTTGGTGTTCGTTTGAATATAAAATGACACCACTTACATGTCAGAAACGCAACTGACGCGGGCAACAGAAATTTCCACTTTGTGGTTGCTATTTTGGGTCCATCAGTCGGTAACACTGATAGGCATTATATACATTGTTGTTGATCAAGACGTGTTGGTGTTCGTTTGAATATAAAAATGACATCACTGACATGTCAGAAACGCAACTGACGCGGGCAACAGAAATTTCCACTTTGTGGTTGCTATTTTGGGTCCATCAGTCAGTAACACTGATAGGCATTATATACATTGTTGTTGATCAAGACGTGTTGGTGCCGTTCGAGTATAAAAATGACATCACTTACATGTCACAAACGCACGCGAGCAACAGAAATTTCCACTTTGTGGTTGCTATGTTGGGTCCATTGTCAGTAACACTGATAGGCATTATATACATTGTTGTGGATCAAGACGTGTTGGTGTTCGTTTGAATATAAAAATGACATCACTTACATGTCACAAACGCACGCGAGCAACATAAATTTCCACTTTGTGGTTGCTATGTTGGGTCCGCTATCATTAAAAACATATGCATTGTGTAGGTACAGTGTATTGAACATTGTTGTTGATCAAGACATGTTGGTGTTCGTATGAGTATAACAATGACATCACCATTACGTAATTATATTGGTTCGAATTTCGCATCTTCAATATTGAATGGTCACGTATCTAATACATTGAGATGCCGTGGACTGCATGGCATCGTTGCTATCGAGGTGATGTTCCAATATCGATAATTATATCTACAGTAAAACTAAAAAACAGAACTGAATATCTCAGACATTAGATAAGTTTAAGAGTAACATTAAGACTATTTATTAAAAAAAAGCATTCAGTGATTATATTTCGAGTAGTTCTGATAAATTTCTAATATCAGTTTATTTTTTTTTGTTTATTGTTTTATTTTTTTTAATTAGTTTAGTGACGTTGTAAGTGCTACGAACTTTAGGAAATAGCGCGCTATATAAATATTATTATTATTATCTTACACTGGTTCAGGCACTTGTGCTTAAGCATCACTAGCACACTATAAACACAAGAGGCATTACGGATCCGATCCAAGCACAATACTCCAGTTTCGAGTTGTTTAGACACCGCTGTACTCCTTGACAAAAGACGCATTTGCTCAGGCTTAGCTATATAGACTCAATTCAGTGTAAATTATGCGCAAATACCGACGAGAATGAACGCGAAAAAGTGTTGACATTCAACAATATGATTTGTTTTTAATTGCAAGGGTTATTCTCTGGGTTGAGGCTAAGGCCCCGGCCCGTTTACATGACAGAGAGAGATAACCCTAGTAGCAGGGACAATTTCTATTGTTTTATCATCCACAGGGAATATGCGAACACTGAATAGAGTTGACCCTAGTACTAGGGCTATCTCTCACTCATGTAAACAGGGCGTAAAGCTGAGCAAACGTGTCTTTTGTCAAGGAGTACAGAGGTGCGTAAACAACTTGAAACTGGAATATTTAGGCCCCGTTTACATGAGAGAGACTGAGATAACCCTAGCAGTGGGGACAATTCTATTAATTGTTTTATCATCCACAGGGAATGTGCGAACAATAGAGTTGATCCTTTACTAGGGTTAATTATCTCTCTCGTGTTAATAGCGCCTAATAAGCGCACACTTTTCTCGACGTATCTTGTGCTTGTGATAGCGTCGGGTCCGTTTTAACACGAGACACGTTATTAACGTAATACTTGCGTCGGTGCTGAATGTGTTGTGAAGTATGTTGTCGGTGGTACGTGATTATGCTTGAATGTGTCTATGCATGTACTCATTAGCGTGACCTACGATCACTACTGCACGCGAGGGTGTTGTGATGAAAATCATATTGTTCAGCAAACTGAAACGTTGTCCTATGAGAAATAGTAAATAGTGAAATGTTAAAAGGGATAATTAGCACCGTGGTTAGCATGAAACACAAAAGCAGGCACTTTCGAGTCTATTGACAACATCTTAGCTCATTTTACTTCAACTCGGTCAAAGCTAGGAGTCAGAATTCTTCTTCTCAGTGTTCAAAGTCCCTACTTTGGTGCTTCAGGATAATCATGGTGTAAGTTATTCCTTTTTAAATTTTAATATTTATTATTTCACATCGTACAACGATTCTGAAAACAGGTACCGGGTAGCTTCGCCTTAATAATTTCTTAAAGTGATATATATCTTAAAGTGATATACACCTAATTTCAAAAACGTTGTCCAAATAGCCAAATACAAATTCATTCAAAAAGACAAAAGAAACAGTTCAGCTTGAGTGCACTTCTTTTGTCTTTTAATGAAATCCTATTTGGCTTTTTTGATTATTATTGGACAACGTTTTTGAAATTAGGTGTATATCTTAAAGTGATATATACCTAACCAAATAAATTCTGCAACTTTAAGATATATATATGCCCTTTGTTCTCGAAGAAAAAACAATAGAGAAACAAAAGACATATATATATCCAAAGTTGCAGAATTTTTTTGGCTAGGTGTATATCTTAAAGTTATATATATCTTAAAGTGATATATTTCTTAAAGTGCCTATCATTTTTTTCTATTTTAGAAATCACTTCAATATGAAGTGAATATTGGGGTGGTTCAGTGTTGTCTGAATTGAGCTTCGCATTACTGAGTTACAGAGGTTTCAAATCATGATATGCTAATTTTGTGACATCAGAGGAGGCATTTGCCATAATTTATTAAGTGATTTTTCGCTTTGAACTGAAATAATTAAAAATGATGCGGAAGTATGCTATGGAAACTAAGAAAAGTTTCTGCAGTTTTAAAATATCATTGTAAAATAACACAATTCTAACGCGCGCTCTGATTGGTTAGCTACTATGTTTACCACAGGTAGTCCAAGAGAAGTCTTTAGAGATGGGATTAAAATCACCTAAAAACACCACCAAATCACCAGGAAACATTCGAATATACAATAAAACACGAATACACAGGTAAACAAAGACAAATACTCCCATTTATTTCGAAAATTTTACGATTTAAATTTCACATACATTCTCTGTATTCTCTGTCAACAAGAGCTTGGGCTACCTGTGTGTTTACATGAGGCTATGGTGGTGTAGGGTATCCAAAGGTGCAACAGGGTGTAGGGAATATCCCATGTAAACACGGCTGAAGAAAACAAACCCAGCGCGCGCTCGATTTGTCGTCAGTAGCGCGCGCACTTCAATTGAAATTTTCTTCAAAAACACAACTGAATCCTCAACTTTCTTGCCATGTTTGTCACCATTGTTGTTCTTTTTTAATCAAAAATCCATAGTTTCAGTTTATCGCAATGTTTTCAACACCAGAGTTGAAGAAGTTGATTTATTTCACCTTTAATATAACGTTAACATAATTTTGCGTCTCGTTATTTTCGGGAAAGTTTGGGAGAAGTCTCGAGCTCGGTTTTACACAATAGCTCTCGACAATCTCCCAATATATAAACTTCCCTCGTGTTTATATCAGGCTATGTAGACACGGGAAACGTTTTCTATTTGTTAAGTAATTTGCACTGGGGTGTTTTTGTATAATAAATGATCATGATATGCCTCATACGTCACTTCCGATTGCATTTTGAGATTTCAAACCTTATTACTGTACTCCACTGTACTCACATATCCAACTGGCTCCAAATCACGAAGTATCAAATCCTGCGACTACTCACCTTGCATAGAATACATTTTCATGATAACAATAACAAGGGTCAGAGGCACTTCAATGTTCTGCTAAACTAGTTTTCTTTTAATTTATTATTATTATTTTCTTTTTTTTGATATGTATATATATGTATATTTTATTTTGAAATTCACAGATTTTTCTTACAAGTTAAAACAAGTTAAACCAGTTTTCTTGCTATGATATACTTAAGTTCTGGATATTTTTCAGGCATATTTGATGAGGCTGTAACTGCGTTACGTATAATAATAATAATAATACCGCATACGTATGAGATTTACCAGTTGAATTCAAGTTAACTGACTACATTCAGAAGTAATTAAAAATAATCATCGTCTGTAGGTCTTTGTGTCAAACTTAGGCCGTGTTTATACTTTATCGCTTTACAGATAACAAAAAATAATTAACGCAAGGTACAAATCAGAAAACTAAGGTTAACCGCTCAACAAACTTATAAGATTCGGTAACTCGATTAAACCACAAAGTGTAAACAGGGCCTAATGAGACCTACGGAGTAGATTTAATAGACTAAGTCCATGCATAATGGCGTGTTTTATCAGGGTAGCAAAGGGGTTACACGTGACGTGTGATTTGGCCCAAAAATGGCGTGTGAATCGCGATTAAAGATAAAACCGTGATCTGTGAATTTGCAAGAAAGACGTGCGTGAAATGGCTTCAATGATTATTTTGAGTCGTGAATTCACGAAAAAATGGCACGTGAAGCGTGATCACAACCCTCCCTTTGCTAGCTTATTTCATAACATGTTTCCAAAACAAAATTGTTATTGGCATCGGAAAGAGTATTTAAAACTGAGCATTTTTGGAAAGTTGCGTTACTAGACTCTAGTAACGCAACTTTCCAAAAATGCTCATTTTTACATTAAAATTAAAATGTAATAAACCCTGGGGGGAGGGGCGAGGGGGTCTACACTTGACCCTGACTATGACCCTGACCGTGACCTTGTTTAGGTCGACAAGAAAACTACAAAATACCTACCCTGTGTAGGATAGAGTGCAAACAATAGTGATTCCAATAAACCTGGGCATTACTAATTAGCTATCAGTGTTTATTAGATGCAAAGGAACTAGAGAAAACGTCAAAAGAGTGAGTGTCTATAATAGTGTGTATTGGTGTAGTTAGTAATGCCCAGGTTTATTGGAATCACTCTATAGAGTGTTTCCAATAAACTCTTAGTTTTCTTTCTATTTCTGTTCTAGTGACTTGATAATGGCGTCATGACGACTCCGAAACGTCGCTCAATAAATCGTTTTCTTTCTTTAAGTTTTGCGATATTATGCTTTTCCAAATGATGATGATGATGATGATGATTGTTGTTGTTGTTTTGCATGTATCAGTATTTATTACACAACTTGTAATCTTACAGTACAAATACGAGTACAAATATGACAGCGTATTACACGTTTTAGAATTCGGACACGTCAATTTTGCGCGCGTGCTCAATTTGTTTCTTGTTTTGTCCGGTCGCAAATAAAAAGAAAGAGAAAAAGACGTTTGCTTTTTGTTGTCGTATAATAAACAATTTAATACACGGGTAGTTGTGTAATACGGCTGGATATTTTTACTCGTCTGTTTGTATTTTGACTCGCCTACGGCTCTTCAAAATACGGCACGACTCGTAAAAATATCCAGCCGTATTACACAACTTCCCGTGCAATAACCTCTATTTATTTATTAAGTATTATTATTATTAATATTAATATTTTAAAAAAAACATTATTATTATTATTATTATTAATATTATTATTATTATTTATCGATTAAAAATAGAGTTTTGCTTGTGTGTATCAACTAAGCTAGGCCTATCAATCCTTGTTTTGAAGAGTTTTTTCACAATTTGAATCGCTCATATCTGCTCAGAAAGTTTATACATCATTTACTAACTGAACTCAACTGAACACACTTTATCAATGAACATATCCTTATAGAGTACATTCTCCTTGAAACATAACTTTTCAAGTATTATGCATGATAATGAGCTGTAGCTGTCAGCAGCACCATTTTCAACTGAATTGAACTTGTTTTGTAACTGACGTACAGTCATTTTATTTGTCTCCTTGCCACAACTCAGTAACAGCGTCAAATTGCCCAAGTTGATCAATAACTGACAATCTTCAGGTTTGTAAAGCAGTGATCGTTGATGTTCATTAACTATTCAACATAATATTCAACGTAAATAGAACCACCTGTATCGTCCACAAATGAAAACGATTCACTGAAAACTAGTTTGAACAATGTTCTATTTTTATTTTGTTGATTAGCTTCGCCACGTACGTTAAAAGACTGTGTTAATAAGGTAACACTGTGGATGCCAGGACACTGAGGTACACAGGTCTAAGGCTCAGTTAGGGAAACAAAAATTGGCCTCATAATTATAAGGTGAATTTGAACTATCAATACAGCAAATATCGAACATTTTTTGGCAACAGCGAAATTCAATGAACTGTCTTTTTGATCGAAGCAGACACAGTACAAGTTGCAGTTCACCTTGAATAGCGAGGTTACAAGGTAAGTCGGGATCTTAAGGTAACCTCTGGTCACTTTAACTGTTATAAATTGTAGCCAACTGACTCATATCAAAATCATTGCATACGTTTTGGGACATCAGGATTTGGTGACCGGAACATGAATTAAATAATACTGTGGTTCGGTTGGTTCAATAACCCCTTGAATCCTAGCTTCCTTCAATATCTTCTCAGTCAACGATTTCGTAAAAAGCAGAATCTCAAACTCCTCTATTTTATAATTTTTTATTTAATTTTTATTTTATTTATAATGTTTTATTTAAAAAAAGCCTTACAGTGTGACTACACCAACCAAGGCCACCCAAACAAATTTTCATACAAATTATATCCAATCACAATTGAGTATTTAAACAATAGAATCTGCACAATTTTTTTATTTTTCGCTTTAAAAGCATATATTTTACTTTATATGCCGGTGTATGTATATGATCAAGAGTGAACAAGAAACAGTTTAAATTGTAGAATTCGACATCATTCTGTTATTCAGCATCACAAATGTGATTAGCAAATTTGATTCAAAATTTGTTTGGGTGGCCTTGGTTGGTGTAGTCGCACTGTAAGGCCTTGTTACACGGTGAAACTTTTTTGTGAAACTGTTTCGTGAAACGGTGCGAGACAGGTTTCACAAAGAGTTTCACCGTGTAACATGGTCGTTTTCAGGAAACTTTTTCGAATTTGCGTTGCGAGCCAGTTTCATGAAAAGTAGAACTTCTTTCTACTTTTTCGTGAAACTCGAAGCAAAAACGTTTCATAAAACCAGCCATTGCACCGTGTAACACACCTCGTGAAACTTGTTTCAGCAAACATGTTAAACTGTCTCGCACTGATTCACGAAAAAGTTTCACGAAAAAGTTTCACCGTGTAACAAGGCCTATATGTTAATATTTTTATAATGGAGTTTGTCACCCTGCTCTATCAATGGATCTCTGGTTGTCACTAACTTTACATAACAATGGTTTATGTCGGGCACGGATACCATCGAGAGTAGATTGGTGCGACAGCTACAACTATAAGAGCCATTTGCCGTAAGAGAATTCGAATCAGTAAACTTCGAATTCCACGATCTATAAAAAAAAGTTCAAATTTCGAATTTGGACGTAAGAACTTCGTTCCAGCTTGTGTGTTCGATCAAGCAAACCTCAGATTTATACTCGGATTGGTCACCACACCACGTGTTAAAGTGCTACTTGGACGAAAATCGATCGAAATTTAATTTAGCTGAAACTTCATTGAATAATTCTTTAAGGGTCTAATAATAACTAGTTAAAATCCTTTTTCGATATTCCAGAGGGAAGTACTATATTTTTATGAATCTTTTAGAGGTGTCAGTGACGTCATGTCAACCCAACATTCAGCTCCATACATTTCTTTGTATCAGTGAGTCAAAATATCTCAATGTTTTGTTCAGATAACAGCTCTGCATTGAAGACAACTGGTCAGACAATCAATCCTAAGCACAAATAATGTAAGAAAACTCCTTCACCCAAACTTTTAGCTTTATAGAAATAAAATAATTCAAGAAACTAAACACAAAGAAATGTATGGAGCGAAGCTGTGTTGATTGTTAGGGTTGAGTAGATGACCCACTGACACTTCTAAAGATTCTTAAAAATGTAATACTTCCCATAGGAATTTTGAGAAAACACATTAACCAGTAATTGTATGGCTCTTTGAGATTATTTTAGTGAAGTTTCAGCTAAATTAAATATATACGCTATATAGGTATGTGCCCCAAAATAGGGTATGGATTTTGAACCTCCAGATCCTTAGATGGGGTACCATATTTTGCTTTTTCACCTTCAAAATAAAATATTCGATCTTTAATTTGGGTACACTTTTTTTATAACTCGGACACTTCCGGAGGAAGTGACCGAGTTATAATGCGCTTTCTTTTTATTTATTTTTCTTCGTTGGCCATTAAATGCGAAGAATGTGATCGTATCGGCCAGGAATGTCTGTTTCAGGGTTTCGATTGGCTGTAAACGGGGGCGATGATATCCGAACGCCTAATGAAGTAATTCTATGCTCAAACGGGTCAATTAGTTTCCGAGCGTATATCAAACTAAATCCGAAGTATTGTTCGCTCTAGGGTCATCGAGTTAATAGAAGTGCATGCTACTGAACTGATCGTTCCACGACTACCGACTAGAAGTGCTGTGTAGAAGCTCGTGCTGTATCGAGAGAGAAGCAGTTGTGTTTAACAAATCAAATGAACTGAAAAGCAAATCAAATGAACTCCAAAACTATCATGATCTCGCTATGCCATGTTCTGCCAATGGTGTGTGTCGGTGAGCAGAGATAGAGATCTGCGATTCGTCGACGTTTCGTCTGAAATACGTACTTGGGACGTATATTCATGCTTAGATGGTTCTAATAACGTCGGCCTGTGATGAGGTCACTACGAAATTCGATCACTTGTCTGAGACTTTGTCTAGCTACGGGACGCGTATTGGTTTGTTTGGTTATAACATTTAGCGATTAAGCCTACAGGCATATCATTTCGGCTACTGCATTATCCTTTTTAATAATGTCCGAGTATACGCTCATTGAGCGTCTTGTTTTGAAATCCGCTTAGCGTAACAGCCAGCGTATGCACTTCTGATATCAGCGATTTCCAAAGGAATAGTATTAACTTTTTCCTTAAATTGGGTTTATATTTCAGGTTTCGACATCCCGGGGGCACACCCCTATCCTAAATTCCCGTTTTGTTGTCTACTATAGGAGCCTTCCTCTGGTAATACGACATCTTTTGCACAAATTGTGCTATTTTTAGATATGCAAATTTCCATGGTGTCAGATCGTTGACCTCCTTCTCAGAAAGAGCAGAAGATGTTCGTTTGTTGGGTTTTGAACTTGTAGCTTTGTTTTTAGAAGTACTGTACTCGTACTTGAAGTGTTTTTTGTTTTGTTCAATCCTTCTCCTTCCTCGCTCGATCCATGTCAATCTAATTAATATTAACCTTCCCAATGATATGACTAGACTGGCTCAGAACGCATACACCATGGAATTAATTTTACAGTTATCAGTTATCAGTTATCAGTTATCAGTTATCAGTTATCAGTTATCAGTTATCAGTTATCAGTTATCAGTTATCAGTTATCAGTTATCAGTTGTCAGTTGTCAGTTGTCAGTTGTCAGTTGTCAGTTGTCAGTTGTCAGTTGTCAGTTGTCAGTTATCAGTTATCATTGAGTTATCAGTTGTCAGTTGTCAGTTGTCAGTTGTCAGTTATCAGTTATCAGTTATCGTTATCAGTTATCAGTTATCAGTTATCAGTTGTCAGTTATCAGTTATCAGTTATCGCGCGGTTATCAGTTATCATTATCAGTTATCAGTTATCAGTTATCAGTTATCAGTTGTCAGTTATCAGTTATCAGTTATCAGTTATCAGTTATCAGTTATCAGTTGTCAGTTGTCAGTTGTCAGTTGTCAGTTGTCAGTTGTCAGTTGTCAGTTATCAGTTATCAGTTATCAGTTATCAGTTGTCAGTTGTCAGTTATCAGTTATCAGTTATCAGTTATCAGTTATCTGCTTCATTGCCGGGATGTATATAAGTATTCTATTTTTGTAAGGAGCATAAAGTCCCCTCTGGAATGCCCTTTCCGTGCGAAATCGTAAATACACAGTCTGTAGCTTGTTTTTGTTACTTAATTAGTAACATGTAATACGTAACTTGTTCTGTGCTATTCAGTTCAATTGTCCCGTTGATCATTCGTGCCTGGATTAGAATACTATATTGGCACTAATAAAACTGAAACTGAAACTGAAATTAAGTGCTGAAGTCAGACGACGGAAAATCTGAAATTTCACTAGATTCTGAATCACTAGAATCACTGGAACTACACGGTACGCATTCAGCCGCCATTATTGAAAACGTAGCCCACAACATAGTCTCCCTAGCAGCCGTGTTTAGTGTCGTCACGCAACGCTCTCTCCCAAAAAATACGGCTGCTTACCCAAGCACTACATTCCGTTCCACAGAATTAACCAATCAGAGCTTGTTGCCCGAAATCAGGTCAACGTTCGCGCCATACCAAAGACCAGTGACAAGCAAGATGGCGTCCATTGACGAAGCGTTTTGCCTTGCAGCGAAAGAATTTCATATCAGAGAGTTTAACTGGGCAATACACTAAACCAATACACTAAACACGGCTGCGAGGAAGACTAGTAAATCGTGTACTTGAATTCATTTCCTAACTTTGCAATGTTCTTACGTAAATAAACAACGAAACATGAGCCTGGGAGTGTCGAGTCGTTGACAACTAGTGAACATGAATAACGAATAAATATTTTTGATTGGATAAACACTTACAATTGGAACGGAATGTAGTGCTTGGGTAAGCAGCCGTGTGTAAGGGGAGAGAGCGTTACGTGACGACACTAAACACGGCTGCGAGGGAGACTATACCCAGAGCAAACTGAGCAGTGTTGAATCTGACGTCAAATTCCTATTGTGTAAGACGCGATATGATTGGTTAATCGCGCGGAATATATAATGAGTGTTTCTATTTTTAGCTCAATTTGTGCAAAAGATAATACTTTATACTTTATTAATTAATTATCCCAATGGGGCTTTTCAGAATTACTACTTAATCTAATGTACAACGATAATTTAAAATATAAATATATAGATATAACAGAAATAGATGTCGTACAAACCTATTAAAGGAGAGGAAGGCTCCTAGTAAAGGGCTCCTGTAGTTGTTTACATTCTGCAGAGATAATTATTGTATCAGGTCGTTCTTTAAATCTCATACGACAATATTTGAAATCTTGGATTCAAATGTTAAAATATGTTTGGATTTTCACTCGAATATTCGCTGACCAAATAAATAGTGGGCTCACATTCCTTTGGGTCAGCGAAGCTGTAATGGCATTAGTGTCACTAAATTATATCTTGCTGACAAAATTAAAGTGGATACGCTGTTCAAACAAACAATAACCGTTATTTATAAAATTATATATAAGCTACAAAACGGATACGATACCGTAAAATAAATCAAGGATAATAAAATCTAAATTAAGGTGACTCAAAGTAGTTTTTTTTTACTGACCACACTTACACTTTTCATTTGGTGAATTGATAGACTTGTCCTAGACCGATCAAAACGACTTTTAATTGCACCAGTTATCGGGCAAATATGGAAATTTGGAATTATGTCAATTTCAGCTCGATCTAGGTTTCCTTGGCAACGATAAACAAAGATAAACAAAGATCGTTGAAATCAGTTTTTCTAAATTATCTCACGATTTCGATGAGCTCTAGACAAGCGACTATATGCGTGATAAACTACATACTAAGGCAACGTAGCTGAGACAGAATTCAAACTTTTTGATCAGAGCGATTTTGAATAATTTGCATAAAGAATGTTTATGTGAGTTATTCAAAATCGCTCTGATCAAAAAGTTTGAATTCTGTCTCAGCTACGTTGCTTTAGTATGTAGTTTATCATGCACATAGCCGCTTGTCTAGAGCTCATCGAAATCTTGAGATAATTTAGAAAAACTGATTTCAACGATCTTTGTTTATCTTTGTTTATCGTTGCCAAGGAAACCTAGATCGAGCTGAAATTGACATTTCCATCTTTGTCCGATAACTGGTGCAAAAGTCGTTTTGATCGGTCTAGGACAAGTCTATCAATTCGCCGAATGAAAAGTAGAAGTGTGGTCAGTTAAAAACTACTTCGAGCCACCTTAAAATACAGGGATGCCGCGGTGTCTGTAAACGTGTAGTCGATGACTGAGCGCATATCAATGTTTTAAATAGTCCATACATTTGGAACATTTTGCTGACTGCGCGTGCGCAGTATGCCACCGAGTTCAAAACAAACCTTCAGCGAAGGCGGCATTCGAGAGGTTTTTACAAAGCTTTAGTTTCCTAAAATATTTCGAGACTAGTACACATTATAATTGATGAGTAAAATATATTAGAAATCATATATAACCGTAGTAGCTAGCAGAGCTCTCTAAATCGCATAGAGATTTTAACTTAGATCTTCTCTGTTAATTAAACTGCTACATATCAAATAAAGTTGTGAAACATAGACTGTTATATATAGTTGGATTTGATAAGTAATTTACCGTATCAGTATCTACCGATACAAAACGGCCACTTATTTTGTACTACATACAACTGAGCCGCTTACTTGTTCCGAATTCTGCAGTTCACCACCGCTTTGATAATCATTTATTCCTTCACCATTGCCGTTACCTATTCCTTCAAGTGATCAAGAGCATGTAAACGGCACCAGAGACGGGTCTGATGAATCATAGTTTACTCTTGAATCTTCACAGCAGTTAGACCCGGCGATACTCATATAGATATACATATAGAGAAAATAGGCTGGTGTGCTATATGCTCTGTAAAAACTGGCCAAAGTACAGATCAAAATTTGTTCGAATTATCAAGTATTATATATAAAAATGTTCATAAACTCACGGGCTTTGCTATGCCGTCGGTACTTTTGTGACTAGGCCTGTGTAGTTTCAATCAGAGCCATTTATGTGGGCTGACATGCCCGTTTGAGGTCATTGTCACGCCAATTCTCTTGCGGTACGGTAGACACTTTCAACTCAAAAAGTACAGACCCTTTTTACATCGAATTTCAATTACGATCGAACAATATGATCCACGAAAGATCAAAGAAACTAAATCCGTGGGTACTTTCTTTAGTTATATGCATTTTTACGACGAAATGTTCAAAAAACCTTGATTTTGAGCCCATGTTATTTGTATGTGCTGAAATGTGGGGGCGTGTTTGAGAAATTCTAGCTGACTATTTGTTAACATATATTTTCCGATGAATACATTCATTTTCTATTCATTTTTCCCCCTTCATTACACTCCACCGATTCATCCATCCGTTTTTCTTTTTTCCTTGACTTGGTAGACGACATAGACCGAATGCAATAATGGCGTCCAAATTCAATTGCCATTGTTCTGACTGACTGACTAACCTCGTGTTCATGTGGAAACACAAAAGCATTTTCACCTGTATGAGAGGCTAGTCAGTCCAGAACAATGGCAGTTGAAATTGGACGCCATTATTGCATTCGGTCTATAACGAAATGTAATAAATCCGTATATAAAAGTGACACAAATCTCATCAGCTCTTCATCGAAAATGATGAAACGATAGCGCCGAAGGAAGGAAATTATAATCAATTGGACCCGAACTTGTTATATTAATTACGACCTGTGGTGAAACGCAGTCGTAACAACTCAACATGATAGAATAGTTGATCAGTTGAGCTTGATTGATATAAGAATGCATGACACGCAGGCTTCCTCGTATAACTAATTCCAACCAAGTAATTGTTGATCAATTTTCCTGGAATTCTGTCCATCCTTTTTGCCACAAACTTCAATGCATGCTTTTTCCAAGAGGGAAGGAATGCGCATGGATTCTTTCTAAAGTCTTCCGATCCATGACAGTCTTTCAGTTGAACTAATTTTTAATTATTTCAATAAAAAAATAAAATAAAAAAACATTTACGTGGAAGAAACAGTTTTGAAATTGAAATAATGATACCCACGTGCAACAACACTCTTACTTAATTTTTAATTGCTTATGTTGGTTAGGGATTTTTACAGAGGTGTATCACCATTATTTCAGTAAGTATTAATTGCTCATGTAGGTTGTTAATTTCAGTTACAGAGGCGTCTCTCCATTCTGTGCGAACATAATTGAAAACGGACTACGACAATAGACTGCACACACTTCACATCCAGTCCAAGGTAACAGGGAACCTGCAGAATCACATGTAAGGGATCCGCTCGAAAATCAATGACATTGCAATACAAACGCCGGCATCGAAAATCTAGTGAATCGAAAGGAAAGGATGACAAGTTGATTACCCTCAATGTTAGCGGCCGTAGATATGTCACGTGGGAGAGCACACTGAAGAAACACCCGAAGACACTTTTAGGGAGTGAAATGTTGTCCGTTTACTTCGACGAGAAGCATCGGGAGTATTTCCTTGACCGTGACCCTCACATGTTCAGATACATATTGAACTTTTACCGAGTGGGCAAGCTGCACACGTCGTCTGAGGACTGCAATAACTCGTTCAAAGATGAGCTCAAGTTCTTTCGTATTTGCCCGACCGAAGTTGAACCGTGTTGTTGGGAGGACGAGTCACATGTCAGTATCCGGACAAAGGCCAAGAAATCTTGTCTGACAAATGCACCGTTGGATTCAAGACGAAAATATCTCTGGTTACTACTGGAGGATGGCGAATCGTCTTGTCTCGGCAAGGCTATTCAAGTATTTATTGCTTTTACAATATGTATTAGCATTTGTTTCACTATCCTGGAAACGGTGTATTACGGTGGTGGACTGAAATTCCAGGAAAAGTTCCCAGACTTGTTTGAATCCGTAGAGTCCTGTTGTATCGGCGTGTTCACTTTGGAGTATTTTGTAAGACTTTACGCTTCCACAAAAAGGCTTCAATTCGTACTTAGTAAACTAAGCCTCGTTGATGTACTGGCTTTTATGCCTTTTTACGTGGATCTCGTCGTCACGAGTCTGGCAACAGATAAAGACATCAAGAATCTAACAAATCTTCTAGGCGTTTTTAGAGTTCTCCGCATTGTGCGCATGATCAAACTCTCAAGACAATTCCGCCACATGCGTGTTGTGGGACATATGCTAAAGATAGTGTTCGTGGACCTTGGATTTTTGTTCTTTGGATTTTTCCTGGCAAATGTCATGTTTTCAACGGTAATGTTTTACACGGAGTACGACGGGGGATTGAGTAACTTTACGAGTATTCCAAACACCATGTGGTACACGGTGGTGACAATGATGACAGTAGGGTGAGTAGAAGACAGTAGACTGGAACGCGCTGAATAACGTATGCGCATGCGCGAGCCGACGTCTCGATTTTCACGATGACGTCATTTGACTACAACTACCAGAATGATTTGTGAATTCTCTTTCTTATTCAGATTCTTTTCCCTCATGAGAATAGTAAGACAATAGACCTTTTTACCGATACGGCGGCCACATTGCATTATGGGATGCCTAGGAGGCAAGCTAGTAACCATTTGGCCTTGAAAAACTACGAAAACTTCATTTAAAGCAATGAATTTGTACAAAATTATACAACAATACACAACACATGTAGATAGTAAGTCATACAACACTATGGTTAGAGTGAAATAGAAAAATTATATATTGACGCGACTCCACACTGTACAGTTTTTGGGTCATTTGCACCTTGAGCAACCCATAATATATTAGCCAAAACAATAGAATCCTAAATGGCCGCCGTATCGGTAAAAAGCTCTATTGGTGTTAATTATCTAACAAAAGAAAATGGGCAAAATATTCTGGTACTTGTACATGTAGTATATGACGCCATCTCGAAAATCGCCTATTACAATGTAATTATTATTGGTTGTAAACCGCTAAGGCCTAGTTCAGACGTCGTGCTAATCATGAGCCGTTCTCATTTCAAACAATAGATAATGAGGCGGCTTCTTTTGAAGTAATTAAGAACGGCGAGTTTGAACTAGGCCTAACTCGCCTAGATTAGTTGTGATAATATTTGCGGGTTAGTTGGGGACTGTTTTGTATTTCTTTTTTTGTAACTTATTCTGGAATAAACAAACTAAGACCACAACAAGCCCACTGACTATTGAGTGGCTTTCAAGAACTAATTTTGTTTTAATTACTGAAAGAAATGTCTCAAAACATAGCATGACCTCCTCGATCTTCTAGTGGTCTTTATTGCAAGCTGATTTTCAGCTAATTTTCGATAGAGAAAGTTTTTGATTTTCTTTACGAACTCGGCAGACATAACACTTCGGGCATAGATTTTGCTCGGAATAACTGTTCAAACAGTCAGGCCACTCGCGCATGCGCATAGGTTATTCAGCACTGTCAGTAGATTGAGTTAAAACGTGTGATGGCGTGACATCCTGACTATGACGTCATGCACGTCACGGCCATGTACATGTCATGGTATCGTGGTTTGGCTTCCATTTTGCTGGTTGGTCTGCTGGAACTCGACCCATGTGCCGCCATCTTGATTACAACTGAGCACACAAAAAGGACTGTCTTAATACAGTCATTTGCAAAAATTCTGGCCGCCACGATATATCAATATATCAATATATCGGGTGCATCACTAATACTATTAAATGAAGCAAAATTTACAAACAACAAACGTAAGACTAAAATAAACATTATACTAAATATTTCTACCAACTTTGCTAGCGTTAACCCGCTTTAAGGGGAATTTTCGATTATTTAATTACCCATAATGCACCCGATATATTAATAATAATAATAATAATAATAATAATAATAATAATAATAATAATAATAATAATAATAATAATAAAGGTTTAATCACAGTATATCTACATAGTAGCTTTACATCTGTGTGATAAGAAACTAACATAAAACCAAAAATAAATAATAATGATAATAATAATAATGTACTAAATATATTTAAAAAAGATATAAAATATATGTATAATATGAATATATAAATAATGTGTAATATAATATAAATACTATTTCTCTAAACGTAGTTTTGCTTTTTTGAATTGATGTTGTTTCACTTGACGGTTAAAAGTTTTAGTGTCAGTGCATGATCTTATTTCAGCAGGAAGATCGTTAAATAAAGCAGATGCTGAGTCCTGAAATGTTCCTTTATTAAAAGGTACAACCAATCGTGGAGCAGTACTGGAGCGCAGGATTCTCTTCGGCTCGTGTCTTTCTAGTTGAAGGTATTCCGGCCAATTTTCACTATACATGGCCTGGTGGGTTCTTGTTAGCAGATGCAGCTGTGTCCTCTCTCTAGGGAAGGAAGCCAGCCTAGCTTTAAGACATCCTTTGCAGTAGAGTAGTGGTTAGTAACGAAGCTCGCAGCGGCATTTTGGACTCGCTGAACTTTGTTCTGCAAGTATGTTGGTAAAGGGTAACATACGATGTCATTGAAATCCAACCTGGATAAAACAAGGCTTTCCGCTAGCTGCTTTTTTATGTGCTGAGGGGTCATATTACGTATTCTCCGCAATGTTGATAGAACTCTGTAACACGATGAGACCAGTTCTTTTACGTGGTCAGTCCATTTGAGATTTTCATTGAGTAACGTACCCAAAAGCTTGAAAGTCCTGACCCTCTCTAAGGTCTGAGCCTTTACGGTAACAAACGGTATGACCTCACCAAGATCGCGCGTTCTTGACATCTGTTGTGTAGTTACGAGCATCTGCTTAGTCTTCTTCTCGTTTAGCAAAAGATTCGATTCATTGGCCCATACTTCAAGTTTATGCACATTACTGTTCATCCTTTGGACGCAGATATTTAAATCCTTAGGGCTACTGTGGTCATAGATCGTAGTATCGTCGGCATATTGAAAGCAATGACAGTTGAAGTCTCTTTGAAGATCGTTTACATATAAGTTAAAGAAAACGGGTCCTAGGATGGATCCTTGTGGAACGCCGAATAGCACATCAACTGGTTCTGATGCCCTATCGTTAATCTGCACAAACTGCTTTCGAGAAGTGAGATAGCTGAGAATCCAGTTTAAAGCTAAACTTGAGAAGCCAATGCTGTGTAGTTTCCTCAAAACAACAGAGTAATCAACGGTGTCAAAGGCCTTGGAGAAATCAGCGAATGCGATAAGTGTGACTTCGCCTTTCTTCATAGCATTTATTATGTCGTCTCTTACTCGCAGAAGTACGGTGGTAGTTGAGTGTCCTTTGCGGTACCCCGCGATGCTTTTGTTAAGGACTTCATGTTGGTCTATGTACTCTAATATTTGAGCGAGAACAAGGTGTTCGTGGACCTTAGAAAGGACAGGAAGGATGGCGATAGGTCTGTAATGGTCAGATTCAGTTGGGACTTTAGGTATCGGGGATATCCGGGCCATTTTCCATGCTGCAGGAAAGGTACAATTTGAGATGAAGCCATTGATGATATTAGTAAGGGGCGAGGCGATGTGCTCAGCAGCGAGCTTGAGATACTTGGCGGGTATTTGGTCGGCACCAGTTGAGCAATCAGATCTCATTGTAGTCAGTTGTTTAAGTACTTCGCGGTGGGTGACAGGGCGCAAACTGAAAGCATTCAGATGGTTTCGAAAGACGTTTGAGTACCCAGGAATGGCGACATACTGTAACAAGTGTGGATTATTTTTTAGCCAAGTTTCGCTCATAGCGATTATGCGGTCAAATGGGTATTCCGTGATGGTTGCCAGCAGCTCGTCAAACGTAGATACCATACTTTGGGTGTTCAGATGGGCGAGTCTGAGTTGCTTCGATCTGCTAGTGAGTGCCTCTAGATGTATGTTAGATGAGCCAGTTGTCGAGTTATCATTGATAATACTACGTTCAGCCATTGCAGTGGAGATGTCTGACATACCATGAAAAGGAAGTTCAGCAAGGGTACACGATTGGCATGTCCAGTTCCAAGGTGCTGTCGATTTTATATGCTTGATACAGGAAGTAATACCACTACACGATGCATGTGTATGATCAAAACAAACAGTACATATGAGTTGTTTGTGATTGCATTTGACACACTTCTCGCAGACAGGACATTTTGGGACGATGTGTTTTTTTTGTAGTTTTTTCTTTATGTTGATCAGGTCCGGGATTGACTTCCACATCACCACCCATTATAAGCAAACGTACAGCTGCGCAGGTATTGGAGTAATAGAGACAAGATTGTCGTGTTTTCTTGCTTTTTCGATGGAAATATTGCGGCTTTGTGATACAGGTCGAAAGCCAGCGTGGATCCGATGGTTTAGTAAATGGTCGTAAAATATTCGATCCCACATGCTTCAGTATTATTCGATATTGTTTCCCAAAGAAAGGCCAGTAGTAATTGCAATCCTCAGGGACAGATCGTATGCAAATTATAGAGTCCACGTTCGGAGAGATAAAGAGCGTTGAAGACGAATTTTTGCCAACTGCAGTTCCGTTAGGTTTATTTCCAAGGAAAGAGTTACGCCAAACATTTGCTCGAGTTCTTAGCCAAGGACAGGAACCAAATTCAGGAGTTGGGAATGCGTTCAACAGCATTAAACAGACAAATATCGAGGAGACCAAAAACGCGTGACCGATCATCATTGTCATTGTCATAATTCATCATTCATATATTGATATATTGATATTTCGTAGCGGCCAGAATTTTTGCAAATGACTATATCAGGCCACAGTTGCACGAAAGATGGTCAGCGGTATCCAACGGATAAGTTCTATCCAACGGATAAAAATGATGCAGTTATCCAATAAATTTTATCCGTTGGATAGGACTTATTCGCTAACCACCTTTCGTGCAACCGCGGCCAGGGGCCCGTTCTCGAAAGCCCCGAAAGCTTATCGGGCCCGAAAAGGGTGTCTTTAAAAATCTATATCTTCAAAACAAAGTAGTTTACAGACATGAAACTTTGCATGAAGGGAAAGTTTGTTCATATTAAAAACATATCAAAAGAACAGCTTTGTAAAGTAAGTGTCTTAGATTTCTGGGATGTCTTTTCGGGCCCGTAAAGTTATCGGGTCTTTCGAGAAACGGGCCCCAGGTCTCAAATTCCAGTTCCATGCATTATCTGAACATTAACGGACATTCCAATTCGTCTGGTCTGAAATGGAAAAAGCTCTATGCCTGGAGTTATTAGACAAGGAATTATGGGCATTTTACCACTTCAATGTTGCTTTGCAAGTGTGGCCTAGTTGGTATATGCGCTGCCTGCTAAGCGATATAGGGTCAGTAGTTCAATCCTCGGTGACCTCGCACACTTGTTTAGCTTTCTTTCTAATCTGTGTAGCGAGCTCGTAAAACGGAGCACTGATGGAGCTAGAGAGGGGAGTAAAGTGCGCACCGTCGGCCTCAAGTTGATTAGTATATGTTTACCATTACGAGCTACCGACGTTAAATAAGGTCTCTCTACTTTTTACTTTTAATGCTTTACTTTTGCATTCTTTAGGTTGATCCTAAAATCGACCATCAGCAGCCTTGCACGAGCTTGGCTCGACATTGAGAGGGTGTGAAGAAATTTACATTGTCATTTTGCAAACAGCAGGAAAACTTGTCATCGTTTGACACAATTAATGTTGCATTTCTTTTCTTAATTTGACATAGGTATGGCGACATGGTACCTATCACAGTTGCCGGTAAAATCTTGGGTTCCCTATGCTGTTTAATGGGGATTCTAATGCTTGCTCTTCCAACAACAATCATACAGCGAGGTGTAAGTGACAGCAAAAAAACAAATAACGTATAGTAATCTTCCCAAAATCGTGAAATTTTAGAACGCTAATAAAGGCTATAGCGGAAATGCTGAATCATTGCCAAACATACCAATAAACAAACCTTGTCTATACGTCACGCATTCTTGGTGACTGAAGAAATACGAAAGAGCGAACCAAATATGGAATTTCGCTTCCAAACAAGGAATGACACTGTTTACCAAAGGTTGTAGCCAAATAAGGGATTAATGACAGTTTTCTTACAAAAAAAATTTCATTTTAAAATCTGATAGAGAGAAACTGACTACTGACAAAATCACTAACATAATTCTTCTCGTGTCTATTCAACAACCAAGAACAGTAGAAACACTGGAATCAACGCGCGCTCTTCTTTGGAACCAAGAGACCATAAGGGACAGAGAGGGAGTCTCGCGCTATTATTGGGATATCTTAATTTCAATAAATCTATTTTTAGAATGCGGACGTCTGAGGAAATTAACTTCCGGTTCAAAGTAGATGGCGGCTAAGATCTATCTTACTCTATCCCGGCGAAATAAAACCATGTTTTTGTTTTGTTTTTTGAATTTGATTACTTTTTATAAATGGCTCGGATAATTTATAGATTATTAGACTTTTGAGACGGCAGTAATGAGTCAGATGATAACAAAGAAAATGTAAATGTCCCGCGGAAAGAAACTAGTGAATGCTTTTTGTCAACAACTGCTTCTTTCATCTGCACCAAAATGTCTAATTCTTCTTCCATTTGAGACCTGCTTTCTGATCAGTGTTATTTTTCGTTTCCCTTTCTTTGCTGAGTAGTGTCTTTCCCAAGTCAGTTTAATTTGGCAAAGTGCTGCACCACCAGGCAGAAATTCGGCATAAACTAACATAAGCTTATTCGTTTCAGCATCAACTGATTTGAGAAATAATATTACTTGATTCTGACTGAGCAAAGTCATAAACAAGGGAATACAATATACCGGTGATGCGGCCTCTATTTTAAATGGTACTCGATGGATAACAAAGTAATTTTGAACGGTTTTGCGCTCAACTTTTTATTTTCACTGAAGCGGCCATATATAAAAGCCAACTTGTGGACTCAGTGAATCCACGGTAAACGTTGAATCAAAACTTGAATGAAGTAAACCGGAGTTTTTGCAGAGATTTCAAGTCATTCAGATGCCGTTATACACACAAAAAATATTCACAATTTTTAAGTCACTTTTGGTAAAGAAAATACACAAGCACACAACAAACACGCTTACTTTCACTGCTTGTTTGATTCACTCGTCTTGTCGCTCATCATCATGTTTCACGGCAAATTTGTTTTTGAATAGCCTTGTGAAAACTCTTCAAACGCCACAACGATAATTACAAGATACCACTAAACCACATCCACTGAAGAATAAATAGAAGTCACTTTCTGACGAAATAGTTCGACGAAAGAGACGAAAATACGTCTTTGAAAGTCTTCGGCTAAGCCGGCAGCTTTGCATCCACCGCTACAACAATCAACAGCCTTTTTGGAAAACCAGCAATTTTCACGACTTTATCCTTAGGTTTTCCATCGGATTTAGTCTTTAATGCACTTTCAAATCGATTACATCTATATTCTTGGGAATGTTTTTCTTAATTGTTCAAGAAGAAAGTAAAACAGCGACCTTCTTCATGCAGCGACCTTCTTGTTGAGTTGGCATGCAGTAGTTTTCGGCGTTTAGTTTTTGTTGTTCATTCAATCCTACAGACCACAACACAAGGCGACTTTTGGCCTCTGTTCGAACTTAAACAACTCCTTTCCATATAAAATAAATTCTTGCGATGATTTTCTGATGATTTCAGTCAAAATCAGAGTCAAAATACTCGGCCTAAAAAAAACAATTTTTACATCTGCTTTGAACCGGAAGTTAGTTTACTCAGACGTCCGCATTCTAAAAATAGATTTAGTGAAATTAAGATATCCCAGACCCTATACTGGAAGACTCCCTCTCTGTCCCTCATGGTCTCTTGTTGGCGGAACCCATTGGAATTTAATTTCGTTGGCAATTTTCAATGTTGCAAAGTCTTGAACATTTCCAAATAATTTTGCAAGGTTTGGAAATTAGTTAGAAATTGAAATTGAATTTCCAATGAATTTCAAACGCATTTTCAAGATTCTGGAGATTTCCAAAGAATGTCCAAGGTTTTGGTGATTAATATTTTCAAAGAATTTCGAAGGTTTTGGAGATTTCCGATTTCCAAAGAATTTCGAAGGTTTGGAGATTTCCAACGAATTTGGAAGGGTTTGGAGATTTCCAAAGAATTTGGAAGGTTTTGGTGATTTCCAAATAATTTCGAAGGTTTTGGAGATTTCCAAAGAATTTCAAAGGTTTTGGAGATTTCCAAAGAATTTCGAAGGTTTTGGTGATTTTCAAAGAATTTCGAAGAAGGTGTTGGTGATTTCCAAAGAATTTCGAAGGTTTTGGAGATTTCCAAAGAAATTCGAAGCTTTTGGAGATTTTCGACGGATTTCGAAGGTTTTGGAGATTTCCAAAGAATTTCCAAGGTTGTGGGAGTGTGCAGTGTTTCCAGTGTTTCCAGTGTAGAACCTGCAATTATGGATAGAGACGTTGATGATTCTACGATTTCCATTTCTCAGAATTCCTTTCATTTGATCATAGCTTTTATGACATGCATCAGTTCATCACGACAAAGATTAGGTGGATAAATTATTAGGTATATACGATTTGAATATGATATTTAACAATTATTCCACGAAATCGAGTCGTACATGAGCTGATAGCCAACGAGGCGCTAGCCGAGTTGGTTATCAGCCATGTACGACGAGATTGAGTGGAATAATTGTTTTATTATATAGACAACCACTGGATTGTGAGAAATATAACATTTGTTTTTATTTTTAGTTCGGCTAATCTGGTCTGCCATTGTTTAAAATAATCTCCAACTTTCTATACTCGTGGTATATGAGCTGATAGCCTACTAGTAGAGTAGCCAATCAGAGCGCGCGCTTGCTCATATCCAGTGGTTGTCTATGAATAAAATATGATATACAAGAGCTTGCTGAAACTTTTTCTTTCAGCTTTTCTTAGCTTTTACAATTAATATTTTAATAAATTTACTCCATGAAAATTGATCGTCCACTCGTTATCGAGCATCCGTCACAGACTTCCTTGGAATCCCTTTGGCAAACCAAAGAAGAGAGGAAACTGAGTTCTCTCCCTTGACACAGGGATCCCACGACAAACGTAATTCAAAGCGATCTTGTGAAAAGAGCTGATGAAATTTAATTGCATTCATCACGTTATATCAACCAATCAGATAGCAGGAAATTCAAGACTTCTTGTGAGGATTTTCTAAACTATAACAACATCTAAGATGTGAATTAGCTTAATAATACTGGGTTCCCTGTGGATTGGGATCCTTTACCGCTCACTGCTAGATGGTGTGAGCATGTTTGCGCAGAGAACTGGTACTAGTAAGTTGCGTGAAGGATTGTAGGACTGTTTTAGGAGACGCCATTACGGTTTATTTACTGTAAAACTGGTAACTAGTATGTTGTGTGGAGAATTATAGGACTGTTTTAGGATGAGACGCCATTACGGTTTATTTACTGTAAAACTGGTAACTAGTATGTTGCGTGAAGGATTGTGGGACTGTTTTAGGGGACGCCATTACGGTTTATTTACTGTAAAACTGGTAACTAGTATGTTGTGTGGAGAATTATAGGACTGTTTTAGGATGAGACGCCATTACGGTTTATTTACTGTAAAACTGGTAACTAGTATTTTGCGTGAAGGATTGTGGGACTGTTTTAGGGGACGCCATTACGGTTTATTTACTGTAAAACTGGTAACTAGTATGTTGTGTGGAGAATTATAGGACTGTTTTAGGATGAGACGCCATTACGGTTTATTTACTGTAAAACTGGTAACTAGTATGTTGTGTGGAGAATTATAGGACTGTTTTAGGAGACGCCATTACGGTTTATTTACTGTAAAACTGGTAACTAGTATGTTGTGTGGAGAATTATAGGACTGTTTTAGGAGACGCCATTACGGTTTATTTACTGTAAAACTGGTAACTAGTATGTTGCGTGAAGGATTGTGGGACTGTTTTAGGAGACGCCATTACGGTTTATTTACTGTAAAACTGGTAACTAGTATGTTGCGTGAAGGATTGTGGGACTGTTTTAGGAGACGCCATTACGGTTTATTTACTGTAAAACTGGTAACTAGTATGTTGTGTGGAGAATTATAGGACTGTTTTAGGGGACGCCATTACGGTTTATTTACTGTAAAACTGGTAACTAGTATGTTGCGTGAAGGATTGTGGGACTGTTTTAGGAGACGCCATTACGGTTTATTTACTGTAAAACTGGTAACTAGTATGTTGCGTGAAGGATTGTGGGACTGTTTTAGGAGACGCCATTACGGTTTATTTACTGTAAAACTGGTAACTAGTATGTTGCGTGAAGGATTGTGGGACTGTTTTAGGGGACGCCATTACGGTTTATTTACTGTAAAACTGGTAACTAGTATGTTGCGTGAAGGATTGTGGGACTGTTGTAGGAGACGCCATTACGGTTTATTTACTGTAAAACTGGTAACTAGTATGTTGCGTGAAGGATTGTGGGACTGTTTTAGGGGACGCCATTACGGTTTTTTTACTGTAAAACTGGTAACTAGTATGTTGCGTGAAGGATTGTGGGACTGTTTTAGGAGACGCCATTACGGTTTATTTACTGTAAAACTGGTAACTAGTATGTTGCGTGAAGGATTGTGGGACTGTTTTAGGAGACGCCATTACGGTTTATTTACTGTAAAACTGGTAACTAGTATGTTGCGTGAAGGATTGTGGGACTGTTTTAGGGGACGCCATTACGGTTTATTTACTGTAAAACTGGTAACTAGTATGTTGCGTGAAGGATTGTGGGACTGTTTTAGGAGACGCCATTACGGTTTATTTACTGTAAAACTGGTAACTAGTATGTTGCGTGAAGGATTGTGGGACTGTTTTAGGGGACGCCATTACGGTTTATTTACTCTAAAACTGGTAACTAGTATGTTGCGTGAAGGATTGTGGGACTGTTTTAGGGGACGCCATTACGGTTTATTTACTTTAAAACTGGTAACTAGTATGTTGCGTGAAGGATTGTGGGACTGTTTTAGGGGACGCCATTACGGTTTATTTACTGTAAAACTGGTAACTAGTATGTTGCGTGGAGAATTATGGGACTGTTTTAGGAGACGCCATTACGGTTTATTTACTGTAAAACTGCTAACTAGTATGTTTCATGGAGAATTATGGGACTGTTTTAGGAGACGCCATTACGGTTTATTTACTGTAAAACTGGTAACTAGTATGTTGCGTGGAGAATTATGGACTGTGTTTTAGGAGACGCCATTACGGTTTATTTACTGTAAAACTGCTAACTAGTATGTTTCATGGAGAATTATGGGACTGTTTTAGGAGACGCCATTACGGTTTATTTACTGTAAAACTGGTAACTAGTATGTTGCGTGGAGAATTATGGGACTGTTTTAGGAGACGCCATTACGGTTTATTTACTGTAAAACTGGTAACTAGTATGTTGCGTGGAGAATTGTGGGACTGTTTTAGGAGACGCCATTACGGTTTATTTACTGTAAAACTGCTAACTAGTATGTTTCATGGAGAATTATGGGACTGTTTTAGGAGACGCCATTACGGTTTATTTACTGTAAAACTGCTAACTAGTATGTTTCATGGAGAATTATGGGACTGTTTTAGGAGACGCCATTACGGTTTATTTACTGTAAAACTGGTAACTAGTATGTTTCATGGAGAATTATGGGACTGTTTTAGGAGACGCCATTACGGTTTATTTACTGTAAAACTGCTAACTAGCATGTTGCGTGAAGGATTGTGGGACTGTTTTAGGGGACGCCATTACTGTCTATTTACTGCATAACGTGGGGGAAAAAACATCACTTTTCAAACTTGCCGCCGCAATGAAAAAGGCGCGTCTCCTAAAAACAGTCCCATAATTCTCAGCGTAATATGCTAGTTACCAGTTTTCCGCACAACTCCGAAATGGCAAATATTGTGATATGCTCTGAAATTCCTGTCACGTGATGTATTTATTTCCGTCTCCCATGGCAACATTCTTCACGCTTCTGCCTCCAGCTTTTGCGTTCGAATGGAAACGTTTAAATAAGTGTGGTATATCAATGAATCAATCAAAAGTTTCTTATTGACATGATGGAAAATGTTATGAGAATTAAAATAAAAACGCGCTCTCTTGAAGTTTCGCTGAAAAATACGCGCACGCACTTCAAATCTTGGACATTCGTTGGAAATTAAACTGAATTTGCAATGACTTTTCAAGAATTTCCAAGATTTAAAAGCGTGGGTTTTTACCAGTGAATCAAAGCCCAATTCAGACGTCGAACTTTGCCCGCCCCTAACTAATGACATCAAACAGGGCCAACATTTTCTTTTTCCTTGCAAAGTCTTACCTCTTTGAATAAAAGTTGACATGGAAACCAGATTTTAAACAAGTTACTTCGCTTATATAATCAGTACCCGTCTTATTTTTAAATTACACGAAACAACAGGGCCGTACTTAACCCAAAATTCAAGGGGGGACAGTACGTATTGAACAGCAATTAAATAAATAAAAATAGTACAGTTCTCAGTGCTTTTTGGTATCTTTTGCGCTTTTTCGGCTTGCTAGGGTGGAGGGTGGGCAACGCCCCCCCCCCCCCCCCCCCTGCCCCTGCCCCTGTGCTGTGTACGGCCCTGAACAAGAACTTCAACATTTGAAGTAATTTCCGAAAAATATTGTGAAAAAATCTCGTTACTTTTATTTACTTTTCTGTCATACTTTATTATGAGAATGAATTGGCTCGGCGCAGCTGATGGATTTGCTATTGTTTCCGTAGCCTATATTTGTGCTAGAAGAAATATTTGTTACGACAAACACACGGTGATTGTTGACCCGTTCTTGACATTTCCTCAAGCGAACCAACTTGTACAGCAAAAAATCTAAATTATTTAGTTTCCAGTTTTTGTTTTTCTCGGTAGGTTTTTTCATGGCGAAAGAATTAAGAATTCTCGA
>JAUJYZ010001141.1:0-110340 GCA_033675265.1 Actinostola sp. cb2023 | reverse complement strand
GACCTGAGGTCCTAAGAGGATGCGTCAACAAACAACAATTTTCAAACCCATGATAAATACTCACTGAGCTACTTAAAAAGAAGGAAATGTGCAGATAAAACATAGACACATGCATGTATGTCTATCTTGGCTGTAAATTATAGCTAGCAACACACTTTATAATCCTAATAGGTTATTAAAGGGCCTATCTGTTGACATGAGGGAGAGATAACCCTAGCTCTAGGATCTTCCTAGCAGGCGAATCAACCTAGCGGCTATATATATATTGCTTTATGTTTTACATGGGCCGGGATGGATTTCTTTCGGGTACTAGGATCATCCTAGCACTAGGGTCATCCTGTCTCGCAGATAGGATGATCCTACTACTAGGGTTAACTTTTCATCATGTAAATGAAACAAGAAGAGATAACTCTAGTGCTAGGATTGTAATCACCTACTTGAGCACTTCATCAATTTGGTAAACGAACCTACTAACACAACCAGTAATGCATCCAATGTATGTTGGCATATTTTATCATGTAAACGCAATGTAAAGTTGCATGTCCCTATATGATAGGAAGATCCTAGCGCTAACTAGTGTTATCCCTCTCTCATGTAAACAGACCTTCACATGGTGATGCTTGAAAAATTTTGTAACCATGCTTTGGTATTTTGACCAAATTCTATAGGAGTTCCTTTTTGTATTTCTGATGAAAATGTTTTATACAGGCTGTAAATTTTAGAAATACATGCAGTTATTATAATTATAGTAGTAATACCATGATCACCTCGGTTTTCATTGTTCCACGAGGGACATTTAACATCGAACATCCCTCGCGAAAGCTCTAAGTCAAGCATCGCTCATGCATAGTAATGAGGGAAATTTAGACTAAATCTCCCTCATGAATACAATCATGAGGGAAATTTAGACTAAATGTCCCTCATGAATACAATCATGAGGGAAATTTAGACTAAATGTCCCTCATGATTATATTCATGAGGGACATTTAGACTAAATATCCCTCATTACTATGCATGAGGATGCAAGTCAGTCCCTCATATACACCAGGTGTACACACAATCATTGGGACCCAAGAGCAAACCAAATAGTATTTAATCGCTCCTCTACTTATGACGACTCGAGCATTCAAGACGTGTGGGATGTGTGAAGCTCAAAATACAGTGGTATTTTGATATCCACAACATCGTTAACGCATGCGCAATAGAAGGAAATGCACAAAAGTCGAATTCAAAGGATATTTGATTAGACCTATTTCTGTTATTTGTTCACACAATGAGTTGTCACTTTCCTCTTTTTTCTGTATGTGCTTTTTTAGAGTATTTTGAGGAACCGTATTCTCTCTTACTTGCTCCACTTCGTCATCTCTCATAAAAGTAAACCGACCTTCCGCCATTTCTGATCTGTTTACCTTCAGGTACTCCTTACTATAACTAATTTATACTCTTTTATTGTGTAAATGAAACAAAGATGTGCAACATGAAGCATTCCCCAGAGTACAGTCTAATCAAGACTCTTTCACTAAACTTCCCTCGGCTTCGGGGACATTTAATCACTAATATCCCTCAGTGCCATGGTATTACTTATAATAATACATCTAGATTTTCTATTACAGTTCTTATTTATTCATAAAATTATTCTTTAATTCACAAATTATTGAATATTTATACAAGGTAATGTAGAAAAGATATATAATATAAAGAAAGGTGAGATGGAAAATTGCATAATTATTTCAATTTTATAATATATATCTTACATATCATACAATATATTTTTATAAAATAACATATATATAACGCGCGCTCTGATTGTGATATAGGAGCACATAAACATGGTTCATGACCTTGAACAACCTTGATAGTCCAGTCATTCTGTGGTTTAACCCACCACTAATTGCAACAGAAGGTTTCTCTTCAACATATAGCTCAGACAACTGCTTTGATTAACATACTAAAAGTCCTACTAAAGTCCTGCACGGGACAGCCCTCAAATTGACATAATTGCTACTCGATCTATGCTGCAGCATGAAAACGAGGCTGAAACCGGAAGTAATTTATTTTGCTCGTTAAAACATTAAAATTTCCCGAATTTGAATGGATTTGTATTAAGAGTGATACAACTAATAGGCCATTTAATCAGTTAACACTGATACATGCAATCGTGTGACCGGCCGGATTCGCGTATAAGCCCATGCATTTTTTATTTATTTTTTATAATCCACTAGTTTTTAGTTCTTTTTCTTATTGTAAAGCCCATCGAAGTTCCAGGATGCGCTATATAAATACTCTTATACGAGTGTCACATTAATACCCAAAAGCTCAAAAGACATTAATAATTAGAATAGAAGAATTGTTTGTTTTATTCTTATGATTAACTTACTTGTGGTCATGGTGCATCAACAAACATCAGACTCATGACAATTTCATGCATACGTGCAAAATGTACCACATTTCTTTTCGGGTGTGATACTAGTAAAATATGAGAAAAAACGTCACATTTTGAGAAATCGTGATACGGAGGCTTCACAGACTTCTACTCGTCGTCACTGTCATTTTATTCAGTCAGGACAGAGGAGTTTGTGCAGCTAGAGCCTTTGCACTGGCCACAAGCTGGCGAACATTCTAGGCTGTGCTTGCGGCAGGAACATCGCATCGTGCTACATCCGGATGCACAGTTGCACCTCACTATTTGTAGTAGGCTCTCTGGCGCTGGTGGCATATTATCTGTCATCACCGGGATAACCTGCCCATCTCTCACCTTACAGCCCCACCCTTCAACATCCACGTCATTCCCTTTCCATTGCAGGATTTGGGCGTACACCCGGTAACTGTGGTATTTCGCTGCAGCCGATGTGGGTGGGAGGTTGTTATGTTGAATATGGGTTGTTCTTGTTGCCAGTTTTTCTTTGTAGCGTTAATAATAATAATAATAATTTATTTATATAGCGCTATTTCCTAACAGTCCAATAGCGCTTTACAATATTTAACTAAATAATTAAAAAGTAATCCTAATTAAACTAAGCTATTTATATGTATTCGTCTTCTATATACAATCATAAAAATCTAAAGATAAAAAATACGCGCGTTTCGATAGGTTTTTTTATCTTTAGGGCTCAGGAATAAAGAACAGGTTGTAGCGTTGATGCCGGATGTCATCGAGCTGGCTTCCTGGCTTCCCGTTATAGAAGATCACTAGAGCATTATGCCCTGCCGTTTCGATAGCCTCTTTTGTTACAATGCCATTAAACACCTCTGCTTGCTCGCGGAAATGAGCGGACGTGATAAACTTCTTCAGGGCTGATCCTTTCCCGATTCCATGTGCGCGAGATGTGGTGTCGCAGCCTAGAACAGCGTGGATGAAAAGGATGTTACGGCAAGGCTCTTTCCCTAGCTGGGCTTGTATGCTCTTAAATACGCGACGACGTAAGGAATTGGTCTTGGGCTCAGGAATAAAGAACAGGTTATAGCCATCAGGATCGACGTAGAACAAAAGAAGGATAAGGAGGTCTGTATCGTCTGCAACGAGTATGGTCATTCTTGTTTGCGCTGACTCTACAGCTGTCTTGACAATAAGGAGATCGGCATCGCTTTCTGCATGGCGCGTCTCACACTGGCTGTGACATAGACTGTCACTCAACATTTCCATTACTCCTGGAAATTTAGGATAGGGGTGTGCCCCCAGCATGTCGAAACCCTGACCCTATTTAAGGATGAAGAATTGGAAAATTCATACCCTTTCCAAGGATTTGTCACTGAAATATAGACCCAATTTAAGGAAAAGTTAATACTATTCCTTTAGAAATCGCTAATATCAGAAGTACATACGCTGGCTGTTACACTAAGCGGATATTTTAGTCAAAATAAAAATAGTGTACCCAAATTAAAGATCGAATATTTTATTTTATGGTGAAAAATCTAAATATGGTACCCAATTTAAGGATCTGGAGGTTCAAAAACCATACCCTATTCGGGGGGCACATACCTATATAGCTGACCGTCCAGTCATGGATGCAATGATCTTCTCTCCAATTTCACGAGCGTTATCGACATTGACGGAACTGTCTCCGTGTACTCCGTTCATGGTTGCTCAAAGTGATTATTATTTTATAGACTAAGCGATATCCAATGCTTACCTGCAAATAATGTGTTTAAAGCCGGGAAAACGATGACCATATTATTTAGGGTTGATTGATAATGCTGTTGTAGATCTCACTCATGTTTTACGGCGGGAAATCGACAAAATAGACATGTCGCAACAAACTCCAGACTCTTGTTTTGCGGCATGCTTTTAAGTTTATTTGTAATTCTTTACTAAATATTGTTTCTGTACAGTTCTGATTAACTTCTAAAGTTTATATTCTAATAAATCAGCCATGATTTAAATATATATATATAGCTCACAAACTAATCACAAGGAAAAAACAAAAAGTTTACTATACAATTACTGTAGGTACTCTTCAGTATAAAAAATATATCTCGATTTCCGCTGAATTAATAAAAGTAAGTTAGATAATTACACGGATTTGTATTATTACATTATTACTGCATATTACTGTTTTTATCAATTAATGTAAATAGCCAGTTTTTTCTACTTACTCAAACTCGAAATACCTTCAAACTTCAAGAGGTACTTAGCAGAGCCTCGTTTTCATGCCGTGAAAAATTACTGGTGAACTCTTCATCAACAACCCCGATTTTCAGCGTTTTCCCCTATTAGGATTTTGTAGGACTTTTGATATGTTATACATGAAGTATTTCTGAACCCAAAACCGTTGAGATACCTTCTGTTGCAATTAGTGGTGGGTTGACCCCTATTTTTTCATAGAATGACTGGACTATGAAGCGATGCAGTGGATTTGATTGTAAAAATAACTGACCACAAATGTATTTTTTTCTGTTGTCAAACATGTTTTTATTTACTAAACAAAAGCCGTAGAATCACAGTTTTTCTTGTTTAGTTAAGTTCAAGTTCTATGTAGATGGATTTTGATGATTTTCAACCGAAGATTGAGTAATTTTGCAAGAATTGAGCTTCAAGTTCAAACACGGCGGGCAAGAAACTCGACGAATCGTCCAATTATTTTTGTCCACAATAACAAAGAAGACTAAATATAACGGCTCAGTTTTCTCAATCACATACTAACCATTTTGTAAGTTATATAGCTACACATATATTTTCTCAAGTGTACGACTGAAAATATCAAGAAAAGATAGCCGTATTTATACTCACAAAAGAGTGAAAACAGAGCGATTCTTGTAGCTACACGGCGGGTTCGACAGAACATTCATATCTCTAGTAAAATATGTCAAAGAGAAAAAAATATCTTGAAATGTCTCAGAAACGTTCATCGTTTATACATTCTTGTCGAGAAAAGCGACGAAAATATTCAAAAATACGACAAAAACTGTAGATATTTGGCTACCTGACTTCGTACTCCATTCATCAAGTTGTCAAATATTTCAGAAAGTTTGAGGACTCTTCGCCATTGATCGTGATTCGGCTCAGCTTTTCTCACTTTTCTTCGTGTTTCGTGTTCACAGGATACAAAAACAAAGTGTAACAAGCATTCTTCTGTAATTTTCTAACAGAAAATAGCATTCTTCAAATCGTTTTTCGTGTCAAAACAGTAAACAGCACAGATAAAAGTTTGCCATTTTGCCATTTTGATTTCTTTCGTGAGATTTGATTGGATGATGGGCGATTTCTGACGCTTTTCAGGAGAATTGAAATTTTGATCACTAAAATCTCGCGTAAATAAAGGAGTTTTACGAAAGAAATCCTTGCAGTTATTTTATAAAACAAATAGAAAACGTTTTCCCGTGTTTACATAGCCTGATATAAACACGGGAAACGTTTTCTATTTGTTAAATATTTATTGAAGGCTCAAAAGTATGTTGTAATATATAATTACTTGTTGCATATATTTAATAAAAGTTTGCAACATTGGTCAGCTTTAAACAGCTTTCTGATTTCATTAATAAGTATTAATAATTATAGTATTCCTTTACTTGAAATAATAAGGACGTCATGGGTCCAGTAGTAACGGAATACATGCGTGCAAGTTGAAAGCAGGCGATGAACTACATGTATACATGTATACAGCTAATAATATATATATACATCAAATTCAAATTTGACGTTTCCTATAAATGTGTACATATAAATGACATGTCACGTAGGGCACGCGCGCGCTCAAAAATGCCGGGGTTCGCCATATCTTTTGTACAGCGGCAAACTTCATGAGTGCTGACTTTGAATATTCAAAATGGCGGCGGGTTTGAATACCGAACAAGCGTTAGAAGAGATTTTTAGAGATGATGATGAAGTTAGCGAGGAAGGCGAAGAAGTAGACGAGGAGGAAGACAATGAGAGAGAGAGACTGCGAGAATTTCTCGCAAAATATGATGGTAGAGAAGGGTTCGATAAGGAGAGTGGGTGCCAAATCTAGTTAATGTGAAAAAAATCTCTGTTTGGAAAAGGATGCTGTCTAGGTCATTTGTGACTTGGTTGATTAGGCGTCGTAAGGTGGTCGTTAGTTCTTCCCAGTCGTCGCCAAAGAATGACAGAAGGGTTCGATAAGGAGAGTGGGTGCCAAATCTAGTTAATGTGAAAAAAATATCTGTTTGGAAAAGGATGCTGTCTAGGTCATTTGTGACTTGGTTGATTAGGCGTCGTAAGGTGGTCGTTAGTTCTTCCCAGTCGTCGCCAAAGAATGACACTCTTTCATTCATCGTTGTGTTGGACCTTCTTGTGATGGAGGATGGAGGCAGATCATTCACGGCGCTAACTACACATTCAAAAAAAGCACCAAAAAAAAAAATGTGCAATTTATGGGAGATCATCGGCAATAATAGTAATTATATTAAACAGTCAACATCTGACACGCGATCAGATGGTAAGATTTACTTTTCATTGAGTTATTTACACTTCTAAATGTAGCTTTTGAAATCTATTTTTGAGTCCAATTGATTATTTAGCATTGAAAATTTAACATCACGGAATATCGATGTTTATAAGTTGAAATTTCACGAAAAAATGAAATAAACCTTAAAGTTTATAAAATGATGTTTTTTTTATATGACAAATTATCTCAAAAAGCTATTAGATGTGTGTAGAAGCTCAACGAGTTTGTGTTCGGATTTTGCTCACACTTTTTGAGCTTCTACACAGATATCTAATTGTGTGTTTTTTACTGTAGCTTCTCATCTTCTATCTTCCACTCTATCTGCTTCATCTGTACTGCTACCCGAGGGAAAATTGTGGCTTAACACTATATATAAGCGCTTGTCCGGCAGAATATCCATAAGGCAGCCTTATCGTGCCGAGCTACGAAGAAATATTCCAGTAGCTCTCTTCAATGAAATTACTATATTGTTAAGGCGAAGCAGTTCAAGAGAATTTCAGGAACCACTATGCTACCATGGTAAAAACAGGAAAGGGGAAGTTATTTCCTTCACCTGTCTGGGCTCATTACTGAAGCTTTTCCAACTGCTGACGGGAATGAGCTCTAGACAGGTGAAGAAATACTTCAGTCGCACACTCAATAATTCAACTAGGAGTGGCCATCATGCAAAACTGATTGTCTCTGAAACAAAGGACTTTGGTTTTGTGTACAAGTACTCAACAGGGCAATTGACCATCCAATTCAGCTACGGTGAATGGAACACCTATGGTCACCCACAACATCCATGTCAAATGGAAGACCTGGAACACTAATGCCCAAAGAACAGTTGGTGTACAAACCTTTTTTTACTGTCAGAAATGCAATTTAGGTTGAATGTCTTAACTGTGGGTACAAAGGGAATCATGTCAACCCCCCTCCCCCTCACCATCTTGGTCATGTTGATTCCACAACAATTATGAATTTGTGATGCCAGAATGATTGACATGTCCTGTGCCATGTAGATACGTCTGTTTATATGGTGTACAATTTAGACATATCATTCATTTGTAAGAGTACTGACAATAAACCCATGAAAAAATTGAAAATACAAATGTATAAGATCAACATGTACAATGTTTGTAAGTTATATGGTAATTTGTCGCTTGGTAATAGTCCCTTTTCGCGTTCACAGATCCCGTTGTAAAACCGCTGTACTTATTGACATCAGACGCATTTGTACAGGGTTAGCCTCGAGTCAGTGTAAATTATTCACAAATATCAACAAGAACACGAAAATATGTTGACATGAAACAATAGAAACATTTTTGAATTGCACGGACTGTTTTCTGAATCGAGGCTAAGCCTGTACAAATGCGTCTTTTGTCAAGGACAGCGGTCATCTCTAGACAACGCGAAACTGGAGTATTGTTAGTAATGTAGTTCGTAAGGTTTCTTCAAGCATAAAAAGACTCAGAAAAAATACTGAGCACAGACGGGATTTGAACCCGCGACCTCCTGGATACTAGTCAGGCGCTCTAACCACTGAGCCACTGGGAACTCATGTGATTAAGCAGGTCTTGGTTCGTATTAATACCCAGGTCACTTAGGACGTACACTGTACGATCAGCTAAGCGGAAGGAATCTTGTCAGATCTAAGTTGTTTGTAAGTTATATGGTAATTTGTCGCTTGGTAATTGTTAGTAATGTAGTTCGTAAGGTTTATTCAAGCGTAAAAAGACTCAGAAAAAATACATATGTACAATGTTGTTCAAAAAACTATTTTTCATGAGTTTCTTACCTTTACTCTACTTATTCACTGTTAGTGACATTCAATGAAACTACAACCAGACATGTTTATAACATGTTTTATTCACTGACTTCATGTATACATTGTACTTGAGTTTACACATGTTTTTTCTTCATAGTGGTTTGCACTTAGCCCATGAAATGCACAATTATGATCAAAATTAATGTCGATAGTCAAAAACAAACACATTCTAGTACTCATAATTCCCATTATTATATTTTGGGTCAATTTGACTTGCACATTAATTATTGTTAATTGTTCCATGGGTTAGGTAATTGACAATACATTAATTTACAAATTATAGGAGAGATCAAACATGTCTGTGAGACATTAGCTTACAAGTAGAGAGATCAATATATTATTTAAGCTATTATTATTCCAACATGTCTGTGAGACATTAGCTTACAAGTAGAGAGATCAAACTATTATTAAAGCTATTATTATTCCAAAATCCTCAAAACATTTTGCAGACCTTTAAATCATATTCAATTATTCATTTACAATTTGTATTTGAAATCATCTTTTTTTGTATTCTTTTTTTATTTGTTTTTCATTTTCATTTTCAAGTTTGAAAAGTATAAATTTGTAATGCATAATAATAGCCACAAACATACAGTACTAGTATATACCAAACTTAAGCAAATGCACTAAAATGACCTGAAGGTAAACTTAAATACCTTGCCATCCAGATGCATCCCTGGCATCAATACTGTAACCATCCCAGAAACAGGGGCCAATATAATAATACATTATTTCAACTTCAAAGCTGTTTCTTCTACATGTACGTACATGTAAAACAAATTAATATCCAAGCTTTTGGGCCCCTGGCCCATCATCAGGAATTGAATTGATTTTACAAAATTGAAAGCTTGGATTAAAAAATCCATTTACGTGGAAGAAACAGCTTCAAAAATGTAATAATCGAAAAGAAGTTTATCTAATGCTTGGCTACCAAGAACAATAGCTACACTTGTAAAGTACAAGAGAAAACTTTTATTGAATTGACCCCAAGTCGAAATATACAAACATGTGCATATATTGTATGTTGCTGAGTCACAAGAACTGCTATGTAATTTGTCACAAATAAATGATTATACTAATAACAGCATGTATAACTAACTGTACACCAGTAACCATATAGATATGCAGGTACAGAAATGCTTTTAGCACCCATATATGCACATGCAATGAGTTATAAACAACAAATTAACAAACTCATCCAACTCTTGAAACAATTCTGTTTCTGAAAGGGCTGATACAGAATTTACAGTTACTTACCGAGGATTCTTTGGTGTACCCACAGTAGCAATATTTGTCATCTTCTGTGGCTCTCTTGGGGATATACTGCTCAGAGCTAGTACTTGAGGCAGAAATGTTATGGCCTCTCTCACGCAGCCAGACAAGAGAGATAAATTCATGACGAAATATTTGATCCCATCTAAGCTGGTAAATAGTATTCTTACTGTATCTCGCAATTGAGATGTGCTTCGCCTCTCAACCCTGCATAGAATTTAACCCCAAACCCATATCGTACTTATCCTTCATGTCCTTCGTATGTACAGGAACAACATTTCCTAAAGTCCATGCTGTGGGATGAAAACAGAAATAAAGGAAATTAATCTTAGCATATCTAGTGCAGAGTTGTTTGAGCTCACTTACTTGTTGATGAGAAATATCTAATCCACAGAAGAGAGAAACACAATCCCTCAAAGTCAAGCATAAATACGATAAAACATGTATATTCAATTCAGTTTTTGATCCTGTACTTGCAAAAGGCTCAACAGCAGCAATCAAATACATAAAGTTGTGCAAGAACCCTCTAGACTCTCTACCTGTGAAGCGGTAATCAAAAGGCTTACCTTCTCCCTTTTTGTTTCATTGAACCACCTGATTATTTGCTTGGCAAGCCTTGACAGATGACACTGTGTTCTTAATACATGTATGTACTTGCCAAGAGGAGATTGCGATGAAACCTTTGAAAAACAGTTAACTGATGGTGGGAAGTTAGAAGTACTCATAACTTCATTTAAAAGATAACGATGAGCTAGTGCACATGCATTATTTTTTAAATGAAGTGGATCCACATGAATCCTGTCAACCAGTGCACCAATGAATGGCTTAAATTCTTGCCTACTCTTACTGTTGTTGATAAAGGAAGTGACCTTAGATCGTTTGGTCGATTCAGCAAGTTTGGTCTTATTCAGGTCAGATTTTAGCTTCTCGACCCCTTTAGCAACTTTCAGCCGGTGCTGGTGTTTCCATGGCTTCCAGGTATTATTTTCTTCCTTTCCAAATGTCCCTTTACAGTGCGACTACACCAACCAAGGCCACCCAAACAAATTTTCATACAAATTATCCAATCACAATTGAGTATTTAAACAATAGAATCTGCACAAATTTTCAATTTTTTGCTTTAAAAGCATATACTGTATTTTACTTTATATGTGTATGTATATGATCAAGAGTGAAAAAGAAACAGTTTAAATTGTAGAATTTCGACATCATTCAGTTATTCAGCATCACAAATGTGATTAGAAAATTTGATTTAAAATTTGTTGGGGTGGCTGGCCTTGGTTGGTGTAGTCGCACTGTAATATTATTGCCATTGTCTTGAGTGACATCTGCAAAGGAAGAAAACTATTTGGCACTGTTAGATAGCTCTACACTGATAAAGGCTACCATTTTCATATCATTTAGTAGCTCTCCAACACAAAATTTCACCCTTACGGCTTTGCCATCATGGTTCAGAGAAAAAAAACATTGTTTTCAATTGATTGGATATCATTACTGCGATTCTCAGTATTATGCGAACTCAGACATTCAAGCAGTCGGCTGGAACTTGGTTTTTCGCTGCCGTCAATCAACATAAAAAATCAGTAAACTTAAAAATATAAGTCGGAAGACCCACCAAATGGAAACCGAATATGATTTTGAACTAAATTATGGATCATTTGGTCGAAGAATGTAGTTAGTTTTGAATTAGTTTGAGTTTTGAATTTTATGACGGTAGCGAAAAACCAAGTTCCAGCCGACTGTTTGAATGTCTGAGTTCGCATAATACTGAGAACCGCAGTAAACAGGAGGCTGATGTAACGTTTAACTGGGAGACAAGTCTCACTGCAGTTTGCCCCAAACAACAAAAAGTTTTCATTGCAACTTAGTATCCCTCTTCCGTTGTTCAGGAAGCCAATTAGCCATGAACAAGCTGAGTCGTCTTTGCCAAAGGGAGCCGCATCACCTCCAATTGTATAATGGAACGTGTACGGCTTCCCAAAACAAACAAGCTCACTTTCCCTCTGAAGATAAAAATTAGCAAGAGTTAGTAGAGTTTCTGTAAGATCTCTATAGCAACCATGCACTTTGTCCTCCTCATTCAAGCCAGCACAGAGAGTATCATAAACATTGTACACCTTACCTATAGGAATAGACTTCACAAATGGCATGAGCTTATTGTATGGTACTAGCCAGGGCATTGGTAAATGATTAACTGAAATGCGTTTAGTCTGCTTCTTACTACTACTACTACTACTACTACTACTACTACTACTACTACTACTACTACTACTGCTACTGCTACTGCTACTGCTGCTGCTGCTGCTGCTGCTGCTGCTGCTGCTGCTGCTGCTGCTGCTGCTGCTGCTGCTGCTGCTGCTACTACTACCACCATTACTACTACTACTACTACTACTACTACTGATACTGCTACTGCTACTACTACTACTACTACTACGTATACTACTACTACTACTACCATTACTACTACTACTACTACTACTACTACGTATACTACTATCACTAGTGAAAGCACTATCTCTATAGACCTTCCTATACTTCTTCTTACCCAATATACCTCCACTATAGTATACACTAACACTTCTAATCTTCTAATCATATTATCTTCTGATCTCTCATACTTGACTACTTCCTTCTTATGCAATTTAGCTATAACCTTTTTTACTTTTCTATTACTAGATAATGATTCAAGTAAGATATTCTTTGATGATTTCCTTAAGGCAGTGTCGATTAATCCAATTTCGGCTGGAGCAGAGGAATTAGATGTTCCACCGTGTATTTCCATAGCTGCCATGAATAACTCTCTTCTCCTTTGTGTCACCACTGTACTTGTCCCTCTGATCCTACCATTGAAATGGGTTGTTGGTTTCCGGCGTCTCCACTTCACTGACTTCTCTGATAGAAACTTACGTTTCTTCTTTGCTGGTTCTAGATCACTTTCTATCTTCCTCAACTCCTCTATTTCATCTACAACTATCTTAACCTACATGTACATGTACATTAAAAAAAAAGGTAAGCTTACATGTAACTCAAAATATTTTTACGCATATATAACACTTATACAAATCATCATTCATCTACATCTACATTAGGGTTGTCCTGCAAAGGGGGATACCCATCACTGTAAGACATAGGGGAATAAAATAAATAAAAAATAAATAAAATAAATAAATAAAAATTACAAGGGGTTAAACTTATTCATTTCCCAATGGACTTAACTCTTAAGCGTACTATTCATTATGAAATCATACGCGCGTATAATGGGTATTAAAGTATGCATATGTATTGGTCTAGCTTACCTTATCATCCAGCCTTTGAAGC
Organism: Actinostola sp. cb2023; assembly: GCA_033675265.1. Taxonomy (NCBI): domain Eukaryota; kingdom Metazoa; phylum Cnidaria; class Anthozoa; order Actiniaria; family Actinostolidae; genus Actinostola; species Actinostola sp. cb2023. The sequence continues at coordinate 97,038 of JAUJYZ010001141.1, read as the reverse complement.
TGGATTTTCTTTGCAATTAACTTCTTATTCTGATCTTCAACTTCTCTGTTCTTCACGTCAATCTCCTCTGTCTTCTCCTCCAATTCCTTCTTCTTAGCCTCGAGATTGTATAGAGACATTTTCATCGTGACATTGCTTGCTATCGATTCATATTTGATCTTCTCTATTGTACTTTGATGAGCAACATGAACAGATCTTGCCTACAGATCCAAACAGGTTAGCTATCATGCCATTGGGAGCCACGACCGACTGAAACCTGAGACCATGTACTCGCTTGTGCCCGTTACATCACTCGCTGGTTTTCCCCTGGCCGGCAAATTGATCGCACAGTGCCATCTACAAACCCCCAGCAGTTGTTGAGTGCAGCTCCTTTCTGATGGATTGCTTGGGCGAAAGTGGACAACTGAGGGGGCTGTAGCCAAGGCTGATCGAGATATTCCAGCAGGTGCCGCTTACATGATCTGTAACTTCTCCCAGTATCAGACTCATTCCTGGTACAGATCTCCCAAATCTGGGGATCATGTCGCTCAAGCGACACGGATATGCGAACCGCTTGAGCAACATGAGAAGCCCTTCGATGCCAGAGGCGACAGTTCCATTGTCACAAGTATATTTCTCAGGTATCCTAAGTGCATCACACAAGAGGGGCAGCTGTGCTAAACCAAAACGGAATTCGGATTTGAACTCCGCCTCTGAAATGTCGTCCAGTTGGACTTCAATCCTGGCGTGATTCCAGTAGGGAAATGTCGGGTTTTTTCAATGCAATTCACTGAACATCACAAAGAGTTCATCTTCATCAATTTCGTCGTCGAGGAAAAGCATCAGCGAGGCTTCCATTAACTTTTTTTCGCAAACATCGTAAATTTTTGTCAAACGAGGAAAACTCTAGCACGACTACGACACAATGATACTAGTACCAAGCCTCGCGCGGTCAAATCTCGTACTCGTTCTCGGATCTAATGGTCTCTATTGTCTCTTTCGAAACATTTGAACTATTTTTTTCTGTTATTATATCTGTTACTTTCATGCCTGATATATTGGACTTTGACTTTGCAGCGAGTTTTGTTGCTTTTTTCTGTTTATTTCCTTCTTCTTCGACTGTGGTCGAGGTAACATTATTGACAGAAAACCATTTGCATTTAGGTTTCCCTGAATTAGGATCAGTATAGCTTAGATAGTAATTTTCGATTTTGCCATTAGTGTATGTTTTGAGAACAATTTTTTCCCCTGTCTTCTTTGCATAACTAGTACTTCTTCTTCTAAATCGTAGACTGAGGGAGGAGTCTTGTTAAGGTTTTGTTGTATCATGTTTTAGGCTGCCTTTTTTAAAGCTTGCTCAGCTTTAGTCCTTATCGCTGCTTGTATGGTCCTCCACTTGTTTACTTCAGAAGCTGTTAGGTCGTTATGAAAATCCAATATCTCGTCATCAATAGCTTCTTCTTCAACCTCGTATTGGGATGAGTCTCTGATTAAGGTAAGTCGATTTTTTAATAAGTTTGGTTTACGTCCAAAGTACACTTCAAATGGTGAGGCTAAGCCTATAGTCCGGTGAGGAGACTCGTTGTATAACTTTTGATACAATGGCAAATTGTTGACCCAATTTACCTCCTTAGTTGATTCCATAATAGTCCAGTCAATCTGTGGTTTGAGATCAAACTAATTGCAATAGAATGTTTTTCACTGTTAAGATATCAAGAGAGGTGACCTAAGTAACATACTAAAAATCCCAAAAAATCCCTTCGGTGGAACATCTCGAAAATTGGAATTAAAGATATTGATGTTTTACCACAGGGTTCCCGCACTATGAAAAAAACAGCCAAGCTGTTGTTTGAGGTCAAACAAATTGCAACAGAAATAATTTTACTTCTATACGACAGAGAGGAGTGACCTAAGTAACATATTGAAAATCCCACAAAATCCCATAGAAGAAACATCCCAAAATTTGAATTAAATATTTTCATGCCACACCACAGGGTTCCCACATCATAAAAATGTAATATCCCACAAAGTATATTCTTTCGAAATGATTTTCGAAGTTTTTCATAATACAAGTGTCTGAGAATGATAAAACAAGTTTGACAACTTTGATATTGGTCTTTTTGAGTAAAAACAAACAGGAGTTTTAGGAGGGAGGGGTAGGGAATTAACTGCATTTGTAGGGAATTAACCACAAATTGGCTCTTGAAATTGATAACCTCAGATCACTGGCTTCAGAGTGAGGAGCTCGAGGCCAGGACATGGGTGCTGGTGGCAGGTCAGTTCTAATCGGAAGAAGCTTTCCATTAGACAGTTTCCAGTCCAAAACTATATATACACCTATTTCAAAAATCGTTGTCGCAGCCGAAGCAACAGTCAACACTCCAAGACTGCAAAGGATTTCGGTAATTTTTCTCGTAATTAATTTATTCAGAGCATATTTTGGTTGCTTGCGTTTGTGACATATTATTATGGCAAGCTGAAGTGGTAGTTCAGGTGTTAAACCGAATATTTAGGAAAATACAAGTACTACAAACGTGTTGGTGCTGGTACTAAAACCGTTGAACAAGAGCAGGCATCAAGCATTTTCATTTAAAAATGTGCCACGCTTCCAAACAGTCTGAAAAACTACATTCATGATAACTATTTACAATGGCCGCAACTGAATAAATTAATTACGAGAAAATTTACCGAAATCCTTTGCAGTCTTGGAGTGTAAACTGTTGCTTCGGCTGCGACAACGATTTTTGAAATAGGTGTATATACCACGGGCGTGGACAGCAATACGCAAAGTGGTACACAAATGCTTACTAAAATTGTTTGAGATTTTCATTTTTTAACTATTATTGTTTATATTTCAATTATTTTCATATCAAATCAATTCGTTATTAAAGTTATTCATTTGTCATCTCCAAAGGCTTTTATTATATGACGCACGCTTCTCGCGTCCAAATAACAGTATTTTCGAATACATCCCGCGTTATTACACGTCACGGTTTAGGAGCCGTTAAAGATGTTATAAACACTGTTGTGTGAACTAACTTGCTTTAAACCTTAAAAATTGCCTGAAACTGAAACTGTCCCTTTGGAAATGTTTACGGCAAAGCAAAACTTCAGTTATGACTCCTGTATGTGAACATTTCAATCCATTTACAGTTATATTGGGTCGGCATGGGAACGAATAGGGAGGAGATTAGATGAACAGTAACAATTAAGATGGGAGGCACCAGTGGATGTTCAGAGGTGATCACTACAGACCCTAGTAGACTGAGACACTAGACTAGCCAATTAATCCAGCCTATTATCAAGGAATCTATGTAGCCGACCGTTAAAACTCTGCTAACGTGTTTGACACATTAATAAAGTTTATGTATGTAGTGTCTTCGTGCACTGCGGAGCGCAGCCCGGGAGTTCCATCCATGAAGCTGTTGAAGACTTCACTGTGCAGCTCCATGGCGGGAGAACAACTTTCTTCATTCGCCATCTTGCACATACACAACCACAAGGATATTAACTTTGATGTTATCGTCAAATTCGCAGAAAAAAAGAAAGGTGCTACAGCACTGACTACAGCACTGATTGGTGTTGTCACGGATCTCCTCATTCTGCGGTGTTTCCGCACTTAACTTCATGCACAAATTGCTAATCATGTGGTGTGTCCTGACATCAAGCAAGCAAAGTGCGCCTTGGGAAAGGAAACTGTATGCACAAACATTTTGCATGCAGTGCTCAGTGTGACAACATCATGTGTGCATGGAATACGCAAATCAGCTGCGCTCTGAAGAAGTTTCAGTGTGTTGTTTTTTTCTGACAAGCTGCCGATTTTACGAGTCCACACAAAAGAATGCCATAAATGCGATAGAAAATGCACTTGTCTCTCTTTATGGTGGAACATCTGAAGATAGATTAGATTCCTTGAGGTACACAAACTTCTGTCAGAATGTAACCTGAGTATCAGGCCCTACCTCTCTCCTTCCCGCGCCTCTTCATTCCCTTTTCCACCTTCTCTCCCCCCGAAAAGCCTGAAACTGAGAATGCGGTTAGTTTACTGCAGGCCCGTCATCCTTTTTACAGCAAAAAAAATCCTTCCCTGCATACATCATCAGTGGCAGCATACCACAACAAGAAGGTGTACTATCAGGTTCAGTAGTGGAAGGGTAATCAAGAACTAACATCAGTGTCCAGGGTGTCCAGGGTGGGAATGGTAACTGTCTAATGAAAATTAAGCTTCTACCGATTAGAACTAACCCGCCACTAGCACCCAAGTCCAGGCTTTGGAGATGATCCGAGGTCAAATGCGATTGTATGCAGAACCCTGAGATGTATATGTACTAGATTGTTCTCCTGCATGTGGAATGTGGCAGGGGTATAAAGTTACCTGAACTCGTTGGCGCCCGACTTGATCGCTGAAGATGACATTCAATTGCGCGATATTTTAACTGAATAATCCATGAATGTGCAAGCTGAAGGCAGATGCCAATTTGCATGATTCGGCGTTCTAATTTTGATATATGCTAACACTGAACTACCCCAAAGGAGTAGTATTTCAAATTTCGAATAAAACGACCAGAAACATGATTTCAAAAGCCAATTTGTGGTTATTTATAAGAGTTTACCAGCTAATTCCCTACCCCTCCCCCCTAAAACTCCTGTTTCTTTTTACTCAAAAAGACCAATATCAAAGTTGTCAAACTAGTTTTATCATTCTCAGACACTTGTATTCTGAAAAACTTCGAAAATCATTTCGAAAGAATATATTTTGTGGGATATTACATTTTTATGATGTGGGAACCCTGTGGTGTGGCATGAAAATATTTAATTCAAATTTTGGGATGTTTCTTCTATGGGATTTTGTGGGATTTTCAATATGTTACTTAGGTCACTCCTCTCTGTCATATGGAAGTAAAATTATTTCTGTTGCAATTTGTTTGACCTCAAACAACAGCTTGGCTGTTTTTTTCATGGTGCGGGAACCCTGTGGTAAAACATCAATATCTTTAATTCCAATTTTCGAGATGTTCCACCGAAGGGATTTTTTGGGATTTTTAGTATGTTACTTAGGTCACCTCTCTTGATATCTTAACAGTGAAAAACATTCTATTGCAATTAGTTTGATCTGGACCCCAAAAAATCCGTAGATTGACTGGACTATAAGAGCTCCTCCATGCATTCTTCACTAAAAAGGATAACGTTGCAGTCTTTAATTAGTAATATTATTATTTCAAACTCGTAGCCTGATCCTACAGAATTCAGAATACTTTGAATGCACGATGTACACTATTGCTCGGGAACATTTTGAGAATTCAATTAAGAACAACAAAGCAAATCGGTAATGTGCGGACTTTGATTTTTAGTGCCTAATTTGGGCTTCAAGTTTGAGTTGTTAGATCCCAGACATGTTCTGGAGTTTGGTAAAAGGCGCACAATTAAAAACCAAATTCTGAGATATGTTTCAGTATATCATTCTAAGCTTACACTTTCACATTCCTTTCTTTGTATTTCAAGCTTAATCTTCGATTCAACCTTAGCGTACTTAATAATAATAAATAAGTTCTTGAGAAACGCATCATACAATAGTGTCGATGCTTTTACCAATTAATAAGGACAAAACAGTGGCAAAAGCTAAATAGAAAAAAAAGGTATTAAATATTCCTAGTAAACAGGAAGGTTTTAAGTGAAGATTTGAAGGCAGCAACGGAGGGTTTTAAGTTTTCAGGGAGATTGTTCCAGAGTGCAGGTGCAGCCATTGAGAAAGTTCTGTTGCCAAAATTAGAAGTTCTTGATGGGTTGTGAAGGAGACATTTAGATGAAGAGCGTAGAACACGTTTAGGTTGGTAGAGCTTGAGAAGATCGGACAGGTACTGAGGAGCAAGGTCGTGAAGGCATTTGTAGGTTAGCAGTACTGAGAATCTTGAAAGTAATACGTTCAGAGACAGGAAGCCAGTGTAGTTTCTTGAGGATTGGTGTGATACTTACATTCTACTTCCATTTTGGCTAATTCGGCTATAGAATACTTCGTAGTGGCGAGAGGCTTTAGACGAAACACGTGAAATAATATCCTTGCGTTCTAAGGGACTTGTCAGAAATTAGCAGGGAGGGAGGGGGGGGGGGGGGGGGGGGTGGAGATTTTATATTGAGCATTGAAAATGTTGTGACCCTCCCCTAGTGATGGGATTGAAATTTCCTGACCCTCCCCTTGGGATTAGCCTAAAATACCATGACCTCCCCCGGCACAGAAAAGGGACCTGTCATTATTTATCGCCTGGTTTTCGGCCTGAGGATTTTGGAAAGAACCTGACTAATAACATGATCCCCCCTTGGCGAAAAGAATAATAAATATTTTCTCAATTTAGAACGGTGTAGTAAAGCCAAGACCAACATTAGGAAAATAATAACTGAGAGTGAAAGGGAAATTACTGACGCGGAAGAAACTACACTAAAGACTTTTATCAAAACCTCTACTCCCCAAAAAAACAGTAAAACCGAAACTGAATGCATGGAATTTCTTTCCAAAATTGATTCTCCTATATTATCACACTGTGATCGAAACTGCTGCGAGGGCAAGCTTAGTATTAATGAATGTTTGTCAAGTCTCAAACAATTAGGTAACTCAAAGGGAACGACGGGAACGATGGACTCACAAAATAATTTTACTTAGCATTCTGGAACTTTATAGAATGTTTTAACAAAAGTTTTGATGTCGGTTTTCTCACTGAAACACAAAAACAAAGCTATTATCACGCTAATTGAGAATGCTGACAAAGGCGTGCGCTACAATAAAAATTGGAGACCAATTAGCCTTATAAATGTAGACAGTAACATTTGCAGCAAATCACTGAGTAACAGATTAGTAAAGATCTTACCAAAACTAGTTCAGTGGCTGGAACATTGAGGAAACTATTCGTTTCATTTCGGATATGATGGAATGGGATCGGCTATTTATCGAGTTAGAGGTTGAGTTTGAGTTGAGTTTGAGTTACCGTTGAGTTACCTTTGAGTTAACCAAAAATTAATATTTTTTTGGAACAATGTCTTACAACGTTGTTTGAGATTCCCTATGGTGGCCTGGGGAGGGGGGGGGGGAGGGAGTGGATATAGTAAAGGAAACTGTTATTCTGGTATGTTAAAGGTCGTGCTACTGAATAACTCGAACTAAAAGACTAGAGAATATATTGAAATATAAGGCACTTTTTAAACAGGCTGTTTCTGAACATATTATCAATACAATTACCTTTGACTTTGGCGAACGAATTTTCAACGACAGTAGTTTTCTCGAACAAAGGCATAGCGAAATGACTTCAAAATAATCTAGTGGCCGTTGGGCATTGTGTGACAAATGCAGTGACCAGTGCCGTTTATCAGACGGAGTCGACCTCGCTTCCCGCCTGATAATTAGGCGATAACAAGCTTATCTATGCTACACGTGGCTCGCATCTCAGGTCACGTCAGATTTGCACTTTAAAGAATTCATATCGCTACTTTCGGCCTGATCTCTGCACTTGCTGGTTCTTGGGACTGTATTTTCATTCTCTTTACGTTATTGTACTTCGTCAACCTTCTAGCTTACAATCAGTTATCCGTTCTAAAAGCCTACACACGAAATCATCTGATTATAAAACACTCTCACTACTGAATCAAAAACAATCTCTCCTGTTTCTTAGTCACATCCTAGTTTCTCTCTTACAATGCGTGATTGTCTATTACCTTCTATTGTTGTACGTGATTTTAGTAGTTTTAGTAGGCTTATACAATTATATAATGTTTCCGACAAAGGGGTCATATTGGTGTTGGCTGAAGTACAGTACTGTATACAAAAGGGTAGAACTGTTATTCTTGTATTTCAATGGTCGTGCAAAATAATTGGAACAGATAGATTCAGGTAATCATCATCAAAAAATCGGCTACTAAAAAAATGCTACTCAAATGAAAAAGCTTAAAAAAGCAACAAAATCTTACACATGGTTAAAAAAACTCAGTGACTGATCGCCTCGTGGATCCACACTACTTTGATGTTATGACGAAATTCATAATCAAATGAAATAAAAGAACATACACATACTAAACTGGTGATGTCAATTTGTTAAATATGAAAGACCAGCGAGTATTCCTTTCCCACTGACCGGGATATATAAAACACAGAGTGCCAGATGCGAAATGACTTTGGGGTGGTCTGTTAACTGAGTTTGTGGTGGCCAGCCAAATGCAATTATCCCAGCGCGTGTACTGAAGCGCAACTGCATGATTTCAAGATAATTAAATTTCCTTTTTGTGTTTTCACATGTCAATCATGTTCTATCTTGAGCTTCTGGGGGTTACTCCCATATATTGGCTATATAGGTTTAGGGTAGGGTTTTCGAGTCCGCTTTCACACAGCCAAAAAAGATCCCTTATCCATTAATATGGTACCTGGTTTGACGTTCGGGACGGATTAATTGGTCCTTATATAAGGTCGCAAATTTGGGCTTAAAATGGGTAGCGATGTTCTCAATAGGAGTTCGATTTTCGGAACCGTTGGGCGGGACAGCACTATCCTAAATTTGCAGTACATACATATTAGTTGTCAAAGATATGGACGTCACCTGAGATGCGAGCCACGTGTAGCATAGATAAGCTTGTTATCGCCTAATTATCAGGCGGGAAGCGAGGTCGACTCCATCTGATAATCAAACGGACCTTATTCTGGAATAAGAATACTTGGAATAATACGGAATGTCCGTTCAATTGAGCCTGTTCCGATTCCGTTATAAGCGGAATGAATATATTCCAAACATTCTGCTCATCATAGCAGAATGCTTGGAATATTCCGGAATAATGACGTCATCCGTCTACGGCCACTCAACGAATTCGCTAGATTATTTAGAAGTCATTTTGCAATGCAATGCTTTTGTTCGAGTAAAACTACTGCCGTTGAAAGTTCGTTCGCCTTTAAAACGTTTTCTTGATTCTTCTTCTTTGTGTCAAAGTTAATTTTATTGATAATATATTGAGAATCGTCCCGTTTAAAAAATGCGTTATATTTCCATCTATTCTCTATTAAGTTTTTCTCCCCCCCCCCCCCCCCCCCCCCCCCCCCCCAGGCCACCATAGGCAATATCCCCCCTGGCCACCATAGGCAATACCCCCCCTTGGGGAATCTCAAACAACGTTGTAAAACATTTGGTTAACTCAACGGCAACTCAAACTCAACTCAACCTCTAACTCGATCGTTAATCTATCTCTGATGGAATATATATACTCAAAAAAAGAAATTTAACCTAATAATGTTTGCAGCGGACTTTGAAAAAGCCTTCGACAGTGTATAAAATGAGTAGTCAACAAAACCTAGATCGGATCGTGGATCGGGTCATCGGATCGGATCATCGGATCGGATCATATCATGGATCTGAATACGAAATTCACTAAAAAATAATTCTGAATAAAAATTGTTAGCTTTAAAATGCCGCTATAACACGTACAAGTAGAGTTGCTTCAACTGGGAAACACGTACTGTGACTAACGCACGCGCACGCTCTTTAACCTTGGAAATTCTTTGGAAATCAGTTGAGTTTCGGCAAACTAATTTCCCGACTAAATAAGTTTCCAAGGTTTCCAATAATTCTGAATAAAAATGTGTTCAAATAAACAAATAGCTAGGATGCATTCTAGCCGGGCCTATGGCGGGGATTTGACTTGATGTGCTATCCGTGGGCTGGGATTTTGATTAAACACTTGCCCGGGGTAGGGGAAATTTGAAAAGTAAAATTACAAGTAAAATTGAAATTTCCGCGGCGAAACAACTGCCGGATCGAAGCATGCTTTCAACACGTATGTGATCAGAATCACGTGATCACGTTTACAGCACAAGAAGAATCGTATTATTAATTGAGTATCGTAGGTGAGTAAAAATACTCAAATGTTATTTCAGCCAAATGTTCGTACTTTACTCTTACATTAAAGACAAACAAGTTTCATAAGTAACTTACCTATTGATTTGTTTGGAATGACGATAATTTGTGACAATCTATCTGTTTATTAAAACAGTACAAGGATATTCCTTCAGGGTAGCAAAGGGGTTACGCGTGACTTGACCAAAAAATGGAGCGTAAATCGTGAAATTCATTAAAATTCGAGCGTGATGCGTGAATTTATGTTTCAACGTGATGCGTGGTCGTCCCTTTTGACCGACTGTGATTCGTGATTTACCGCTGTTATGCTCTGTGAAACGTGAACGTTTAAGATCTAAACATTTTCACACGTGAAATTCCAAACTTTTGGCTCGTGATTCGTGAATTTCGGACATTTTGGTCCGTGACGCATGAATTTACAACAAAATCGCCCTTGAAGCGTGATCATGACCCCCCCCCCCCCCCCCCCCCTTTGCTACCCTGTTCCTTCCGATGAAATTATTGATGAAGTATCAAGAATGGTACTTTTGACAAGAGAAGAAGTGAAACTGATGTGGCTTGAACATCTCAATCTGGTCCAAGTGTGGACCTGAATAACTGAAGTTTGGGTTTTTATGATCTTTTTTTGTTGTATTTTTCAAAACTAACAAATGGGTTTATATAAACTATATCTCGCAAAATGAGGAACATTTTGCTCTGGGTATGCAATTTTTTTACCACATTTGACCTTTCCTTTAAGCCCCTGGGGAGGGAATTTGACTGAAAATTTATTGAAAAAATCAAATCCCCGCCATAGTCCCGGTCTCCCCCCCCCCCCCCCGACGGCTTAACATTGATAGGTGCATTAGTCAAAATGGCGGTGTCAACATCTAACGCAATGTATATTCAGCTGAAATAATGTACATTCCTGGGACTCATTGCAAGGTTTGTTTGTCTGTGAGCCGGTCATGTCGAAGGCGATATTCACTGATATTAAACAGAACGTCATTTCAGTTTACTGAATGATTAAACATTATAGTTTACAATGTAATTGATGTATTGATCTCTTTGACGTTCAGGGTTAAGGATTAATTAAATCTTCACAAAAAGACAAGACAAAAAGACAAAAAGAAAAATTAACTGATAGATGTTGTGAACATACTTTTGGGCTTCGCGCTGTAGCATGGGATCGATTTGAAAAGTAAAAACAAATATTTACCTATTCCTGCTGGACAAAGATGTTCGGCCATCAATTTAGAGAGATCCAACGACACATCAGTAATACCACATAGTGTGCCATAAGCCTAGGCGCAATGGATGGACAAGATACATGAAAGAAACTACGATTGGTCAAAAGACGTTCACATTTCATTTATTACTGGCTACTGACCGGGGTACCGACATACATAAACTCAACAAACGCATGGAAAACATGCATTTTACAGCCTATTATTGGGTGCAAAGATAACCAAACTCAACAGTACTCACTAAAGTCCATGCACTCTTGATAACACCTTACTGCCAGTACATTACAGTTTAAATTCATTATTAATGTGGCGTGTATGTGCTTCCTGGAAAGACTTCTTATCGGCATCTGCGATACCGAGATGGGATTCCGGATTGAATTCTGTATTCTTTGCGCAGATGCAATCGTATAGAAGATGGTAATAAGTAGGGCCAAAGTGTACTTGAAGCTTGCCATTCTTCATATAAAATCGGTATTCTGTTGCAGTTGCAATTAGGTCATTTGGCGGATCAGGTATCTCGCCCCGGTACCCTTATGGCCGAATCGCAGCCATAACATTTAAAAGATTTAGTATCTTTAAGCCATTTAAGTGTGTACTTTCTGGAGACTTTGTCAAAGGCGGCTGATGGTGGTTTTCGCGATCTTTGCTTGTTTCCCTTTGTTTCCCAGAGTTGTCGTCTTTACATTCAAGTTGGCGGCCTTGGTTAAATTTCCGCTTGGCCAGCTTTTGTTTGGCATACCAGCAAAGAAAAGTTGTAATCTCGTCTTCCTTTGCTGCAACCGCCAGGGCGTGTGATCATATTTTAGAGACCTTCCACATGGGGCATTCACAGTCCACTTCACCTCCCGCGTCCATAACGACATAATTTGGCCGTTTTCCGGATTGGCTGGTTACAGAAAATGATTTGCACCCATTTGCGGTGATGACGATGCAACATCTCTTTGAATGTAGCTTCCTGAAATTTCTTGGCACGTCTCTGCCCACTTGACATTGATACTGTCATATGACGATTCTCTCTCGAGTTTAAGAAGGTGTTTTCCTACATCAAGATTCCTTTGAAGGTTATAATATGATCGATAGGTCTTAATGCAGCCTTCCTCGAGGAATGGGAAAATATTATCTTCTGGCATTGATGACGCGGTATCTCCTTCTGCTGTCAATGGCTGTGGGACTGGTTCCTGGGGCGCTCTTAGGCTTGGGGCGACTCTGGATTGGGTGCGTGAAAATGTCTTGAAAACACCAACCTCTTCCCTTGGTTTCCCAAATGGCTGCCTTGTTATCAGATTCGTTGCCCCTTGCGCAACTCCCAAACTTTTCAGCTGTGTTGAGGTGAAGTATTTGCCTGGTCCGATGTTGTAGGCTTTCCAGACCCTCAGCCCTGTAGACTCAAAGCTGAAGTTATGTAGTGCCTGTATCCCAGTCATAGCGTGCCTTTTCATAGTGAGACAGGACTCCTCGATCTCGACAACAGCAGCAAAGCATCCTTTTACACCTCCGTAAGACTCTATGGCAGTCTTCTGCATTCTGTATATCATTGCCTTCGTTGATATATCGACGCATGTGACTCTTTACAGTAGCGATACGTCTGTCACACACGTCTTTACCTGCTTGAGGCTCACTGAAATCATATCTTGAAATGTGAATGCCAGCTCGTTGACCGAGATTGGGAAGGGACAACAAGAGAAAAGCAGTATGATACCAGCCAGCATTATCTGATCGTAGGACGGCGTTCTGAAGATTAGGCTTGGTTGATTTCAGCACTGACAGAGTGTGTTCTATTATTGAGGCAACTGCAAACCAGTTTTGGGTACATTGCTTGAATACGTGGATGTAGGTCCTTGTCTGAAAAATCAACCAATAGCAATCAATCAACCAATTCTAACAATCACTCCCTCAACTGCAATTAGTCAATCTAGATCGCGAGCTCGAATCCACAGAGGAAAGAAACGTACTCTGACATAATTTACCTTCTTTGTAGAAATATTTGTTGTACTATAATATATATTTACCTCGATGTCACCATCTTCACCCTTGGTAATAGCAACCGTTACATGCCATGATATGTCCCGCCAAAGATCTGATGCTATGAAGTCTCTCTTCCAGTTCTGTGTATCCAGGAACCTTGGTTTATCCCTGTCTTACGTGCCTTCTAAGAACAACCCTGCTGACAGTCCATCCCGTGTCCTCTCAGATCTCCATGCTAAGCTAAATGACCCATCTTGGAAACTGATTGATCAAGCTTTTGGACCCCACACTATCGATGTGATGGCTCTGCCATCTAATGTTCGCCACGACCCATCCGGGCCTCCTCTACTGTTTTTCTTTCCTTTCCCATGCCGTCAGTCGTCGGGGACAAACGTTTTTTCTCAATTCCTACTCCCTACGAAAACGCCTTTGTCTTCCCTCCTTTTTTCCTGGTGGACCCACTGTTGAGATTCCTGCTCCCTCAAGACTGTCTTTTCCATCGTCGTACCGGAGCTTCGTCCAAGGAAGTATTGGTGGCCCCTGCTTTCCGCCACGCCCCGGGACATTGCTAGTTTTCTAGTCTGGAAAGATACAGGTGGAAAGACCAAAGTCCACACCCCTGCGTGCAGAAACTGTTGACAGCAACGTCAACAACCTTCTGGGTGTGGAACAACCTTCTGGGTGTGGGCAACCCGGCTACCCACCACAGCATCAAATCATATCTCCGTCTTATCCGAGAAGAACAAGCCCCAGCTAGAACCATCCCTAAACCAGCCGTTCCATTTTCCTTTGACAAGCTGACGAAGTTACGCACCCATCTTAGAACCCTGGTATTCGCCCCCAACTCTAATCCTAGCCAACGTTACATCTTCGCTCGAGATCTTGCTTTCTTTTGCCTTGAGTTCTACTCCGGTGACAGAGCATCACACTTAGGGAGAGTATTAACCAAAGAAGTCACTTCACTCCCCAACCAGGAAGGCCTCTTATTTCGCCACACATTTGGCAAAACCTTGCGAGGGGGACCCTCTAACACCTTTATGATTAAGAGATGCCAGAACCGTACCATCTGCCCGGCTCTATGTTAAACTCTGCGATTTAATGTCGGTCAACCTGAGAGATGGTTGCCTATTCAGGTCACTTAATAGCAAAGGCGAGGGTATGAACGCCAGTTGTGTGGCCATGACCTTATCCGACAGCACCATGGCCACATCACAAGTCAACGCACCTGAAGTAGCTACTACTGCCAGAATTTTCTGCGCCAATAACGACCTCGGAAATCTTTCTCTCGCCTTCCCTTGAGTGTGTTTGCTCCATTATGTTTTGATAAAAATCATGGATTGTGTAATAAACCCTCTTCTGAGTTTTCGGAGAAAACCTCTTTTTACACCCATGCCCATGTATCCATTTACGCCCCTTTTGAACTGGGAGAACGACACTGGCTATTCTAGCGAGTAAGCGGAGGTAAAATCTCGTTCTCCCATAACTTAATCAAGCCGAGACAATGAGCGGGGGAAGTTAACAGTGAAAATGGTTCACTATTTGCACCTCTCTGGGGTCTTGTGGCCAGCACTTCGTCAAACTCGTCATATAATGGACTGGTTTTGGGGAATTCCCTGTTACGTTGTTGTGGGACTGGGCCTCGTTGTAGGTTTGTTTTAAGTTGCGGATTTTATGCTTGTATTGCTTTGTTGTTTTCGTGGGCCCGGCCTTATTAACTTCTTGAGCTAGTTTTTGCCATGTCTCTGTGGCACGGCTGCTTTCTAGCTCAACGTTCCGTTCCTTCCATTGATGAACAAGAACATTAGCTTGATCGTCTGTCCATTTGTAGGTTTTGGCGCCAACTTTCGCTGTCAATGCAGTTGAAGTAGCAGTCGAACTTCGTTGGCCAGTTACGCTTGATATTGGTTGTGCTTGTACTGCTTGTAATTGAGAATATCCACTAGTTACAAACGAGGTTTCTTGCTGATTTGATTGAGGAGGAATGCCAAAGTAGTTGGCATTGAAATGCCCGCCATTTGCTCGAGGCAAATCGTAGTTATACGGCCACTGATTCCCATACGGAGTACTAGGTACGCTGTTGCCATTAATGGTAAAGCGAACAGCCTCCTCGCCGCAGTACTCGTTTCTGCTTGATGGTATCGACATTATTGAGTTTGTAAAATAGCACGTAAAAGATTTGTGTTGTTCTCGGTCTAAAGGCAGTCACGACAGAACGATTTGAATTGAGCGTGTGAGTGTTTTCAAGGATTTTGTGGTTTTCAGAACAGTCAAATGAAAACGATTTTATTGGTCGAGCTATTAAATCCAATTATATTTATTTGCCTAGCAGAGCTGTAGCGCAGTCCATACCATGCTTGAGTGGCTTCGGCGCCTTTGTGATTTCCAGCATTTGGTGTCAGTTATCAATTAAGCGCGGAGGTCACTGCTTGACCGGTCACACTTGCTAGCTTACTGGGAATGTGCTAGGTAAACAAAAATGTCCAAGCAAGCACGACTCTAGCGCTAGTGTGACCGCAACCTTATTTTAAGTCATACGTGACGGAACTAAAAACGGATGCGAGGAAGGCTAACCATGTGATTGTACATCTTACACTACACAGACGCGAATAGTTTTTATCGGACTTATATCATATCCACAGATGTATAAAATCATGTTTCTGAATACCGTATCATTTTCAAGATACCAGTAAGTTTGGCCGATAAATTCAAAGTTGATGTCTATACAAATCAAGACGATCAGAAATACAAGCTCTAGCTGCCACGGTTGTAACTCCTCATGAATTATTAATGAATATTTTAGTATTCATGGCAATGTAGTAAAATTGATGCCATAGTATGTAATGTGATATGTAGACAACTAAGAAGCATATCTTGATGTACTCTGATTCTTAATTACTAAATTTGGCGACAAGGATAATTAATAGCTGCGTTGCAGTTACCAGCAGTTCAACCGTTGAAATGGGTGAAGTCCCTGGAGTACTAAATGGTCGCATCAAAGATTACTGATAAGGCACAGAAACGTGCAATGCTAAGTTACATTTATCTGGTCCAGAGGTTCAAGACGTCTTTGAAACCTTAAGTGGGACCGGTGATGATTATGATGCTGCGTCAGCTAGCCTAACGCAATACTTTCAACCGAAGAAAAATGTTTCTTTCAAACGTCATTTGTTTCGCCAGGCTGCACAACAACCGAACGAGTCAATGGATGCGTATGTCACTCGTCTGAGAAATCTGGCTAAGACTTGTGAGTACAAAGAGGCAGAAGATGAAATGATCCGTGATCAGACTGTCGACAAATGTGCGTCCAACACGCGAGCAAGATTGAATCAGCGCCAGTACAGAGTTCTGGACAAGTCAACAGAATTGTGGAAGGGAATTCGAAGGAACAATCGTCAAGAAACTCCACGTGGAGAGATACTCGTTCACAAAGGAATGGAAGGAATGTTAACACGTCCGGTAACACGAGGAGTGTTTGTTACTGTTGCGGTCTTCCCGGACATCGCGCTAAGGATCCTTCATGCCCAGGTAATGGCAAAAACTGCAATAACTGTCTAAGAAAACAGCTACAGAGCTGGGCTTGTTACGAATTAGCCCTGAACCACCGTCTGTGAATCGGCTAACTACGAATGTGCAAGAAATAGTAAACAAATACAACAATGTTTTCAATGGAGTTGGAAAGCTAAAGGATTATCATCAACTAAAGATACACATCAATGCCACTATTGTGGAAGAAGACACTCCATCATGGCCATCATCATTTGTGTTTGTTGTTGTTGCATCATCTGCATTTGTTGTTGCTGCTGCATCTGTTGTTGTTGTTGTTGCATGTACTCCATCATATTTGCTTGTTGGTTTTGCATTTGTTGTTGTTGTTGTTGGAGGTACAAATCAAATTTCTTTGACTCATTTTCTTTTACCTCCTTTTATAATGCAATTTCTTCTTTTCTTAGCTCAACCTCTACTTCATTTTTCATATTTAGAAAGGAGATAGTTTCATCACCATTCCTACGGAAACGCTTCTTTGCAGGTAACTTCACCCCATCTTCATAGTCTTCCTCTGTAGATGCTCTTCTTTTTTTTCGTCTCGGCAAGCGTCTCCATGGCGTTGTATCTGATGTCCTCAGCCTTCTTCTTCTCATCTGCATCTGCTTGTTTACTTTCCTTGACTATCAGCCTGATCAAAGGAGGTGGAGGACTCTTCCATGTCAATAACCTCAGCCACAATCCTGTCCAATTCCGTGTCTTTAGGGGCAATGTCACTGGCCTTAATTTCATCAGACATCTTCTTTTTGTATTTCTTTTTTAATAGCATGTAATGGTCACGGACTACTCGGTGATCTACCTCAAATCGGTGGGTTGCATTACCATTCAGCTTTTCAGAAATGGGTTTCCATACTTTCCTCCTTTCTGAGAGCCCTTCTTGTAGATAAATGGATTCAAAAATAATATATCTGTACAAAGCATAATATTATGCTTGTCAGTCCATGCCATTGGTCTGTAAAATAAATTCATTGACCAGTTAGTTATTGGAAGAGTTGGTCCTTGGTTGTAACATACTATCAAGAGCTCTAGATATAGCTATTATCAGACAATATATTAATGTAAGATTATATTATAATATAAACTATGTGTACCTCCCAAGAACGCGTGATTTGATTGGTTGCTGAGCGTGAGTTAAATTATGGTTCTGAGTCTTATATGTAGTCTTGTAAACAGGCAGTGGTAGATTACAAGTAAATTATGATAACTGAATATATTTACTAGGCTTATGTCTGTAGTTATTGTATTCCTTCTTTCAGTTTGTGAACAAACCGGTTTTTTCTTCGATTTACGTAAGACAACATTCTCACAAAGACTTCCATATTCGTTGATATAACTGGTGTGTTTTTACGAATACAATCATAGATGAAAGCTTTCAGCTTTCTGCTCTTCTTTGGTAAACGCCGGTTTCAGCGTTCGTACTGGAAATCTACTTGGGTCACGACCCCGTTCTGCGTTCACAATCACGTATACTGAGCACTTTCATACAACAAGACCATCAGTTACAGAGCTGTATAATAAACAAACTTGACATAACGAGATCTTCTGTTACGTAGATCTGACCGCGAACGTCGTGTGCGTTTGTATGTGAATGAGCGTATTAATAGACTTGGTAGCATTCATGGCTATACAACGGCGATCGCACACAATATTTCCTCGAAAAATGTGCTCGACCGAAGACCAATCGAGCGTGCAAGGACATGCGTATACGTAAGCATATTTACATTCGCTCTCATTCGCACTACATTCAGCTTGTTCGTCGCGTCGTTGGAGTCATTGAGCCGTCCAACGCTGTTGTGAACAAATGACAGCTTTGTAACCTTTCCTTACAACGACGATGAAGAAGAAGAAGTAGAAGAAAATAACCCATTTTATAACTCGATCGGGCTCCCCCCATCGAGTAATAAATAAATATATGTCAGGCAAACAAAAAGAGGTGGTGAACTTTAGGCATACCACAGGCAATCAAAGTCTTCTAGCAGAGCACTTGGAAGTGCTCCACTAATCGGGGATACTTAGTAGTATAGGACAGGCCACACATGCCGGAAACTTCGTAACCTACTATTAGTCGATCAGTGCTGTCGGTTCTTTTACGTCCCATCATTGCAATTTTATGTCTAACCATTTTATTAACTTTTCTAGCGTTTCAACTTCAGTTTTGAACTCACCAATCCATTTACCAACTCTGAAAATGAAACGTAGTTTTCTTGATTTTTTTATATTATACCTTCTATTGTAAAAGCATTGAGATCGTTGTGATATGCGTTTTAAGAAATAAATTATTATTATTATTATTATTATTATTATTATTACGGTCTGTGCTCTAGGAAACGGCCTTCATTTCTCCTTAAAACAGCAAAGCAGGACCACCTCAGCTTCAAACTGGAATGTATGTGTAAAGAATGGGAACAACGTGCTCCTGTTTTCTATGCTTTCCTTATTACTGTCAGTGCATGCTAATATAAGTAACAGAGTATGCAATGTACATTTTATTTGGGCTAATTGTAACCATCAGTGGATCACATTCATCACGAGAGTATCAATGATACATTCTTGGGTTGCTTTTGTTGTAGTAGCAGTCAGAGCTGCAATGGGCACACCATGAATTAGAGTACACAGCTCATGTAAATTTGCATATGTTTCTCTGAATGCTGCAAGTGCAGTGGTCGTTGAAGTTTCCCAACAAGAAGATTGCTAAATTGCGAGCCTACAAGCCTCAGTTTTTTCCATATATTTTGTTCTTCTAAACAAGTGCGTTTTTTAAGCGTTCTTTATGGGCGGCATCCGTTTATTAGTTAGCACCGTTGCATATCGTCAAAACTCGGTCTAACCAGAAATGACGTCGTAGACTGATCATTAATTTGAAGCCTACATGTGAAACACGCAGATTTCTGAATCTGATCGGTAATACATTCCAAAGCGTTTACCTTGATGTATTTGTTGGTAAATCGTTGAAATTAACTTAAAATGCCATCCGATCTATGTGTTGCACAAGGACGCAGCAACAGGAAGGAATTTCCATCCATATCTCACCAGCAAACAAAGTTGATCGCGGAAAATGGAAATATTTTGACACACCACAAAAACACACAAGGACGATTTGCTGTGTGTTCAGAACATTTCGACAGTTCTTGCTTCTTTAAAACTAATCGCAAGTTACTCACTCATTCATTATTTGTATTTACCTTTAGACAATTAAGGAAATGTTGAACGAGACTACACAAGATAATCAGAATAATCAAGACGAAAGTACAAGAGAGACCAGCGAACAATTAGCGCAAATAGAGGAAAGTGTGAGCGAAGCCGCCGAATCGCCTCGAGAAGAGGAGGCTACTGGCAAAGCCAAACAACAATATTAAAAACAATTTTTTTTGTAGTAATCAGTCAGTACATCTTTACAATGGCCAAACAACAATATACTGCGAGCGAAGCTGATCAGCAAGAGAAAGAACATGGACACGAATTAATCCAAAGTGTAGCTGAGCAACCAATACCTGAACCATCATCAATCAGATTTATGGTAAGAATTTTGTCACGCAGTTTTGACACTCAGTATTAGCGACCTTAAAGAGTGATTTTCTAGAAAAATCAAACATCAGCTGGCCACTTGAAAAAATAGATTTCTCTGAAACTTTGCATACAAGTAAGTATTCCTGCCCTGATTACAAAAATATACTTGTAAGGCGTCGGCACCTTTGGTTTCCATGGCAACGGCCCAATGTTAATTTGGAGTGATTTTCAGTCTCTCAAAAGTCAAAATTTATCCACCTTTGAACACGTGCTGCAATTTCTCTGTAGCTCTTTCATCAACAACAATCATGTCATGTGAAAGAACCATCCTTAGTCTTTTCCGCTCGCGGGTAATTTTGGATTTCGTTGCTATAGCAACCGTGCACACGCATCGTGGGCGCAACATGCTTTTATATTTTTCAAAATGTCTTATTTCGTCCTATATTTTGCCTTCGATAACTCTGATGGTAACGCTCAGATTCTAAAGCTGCCAATCACATTTACATACCTTATTAAACTGCTATTGAAAAAAGCTTTCAAATTTTTGGGGCCTAAACTAACGGTCTTCTGACATCCACTGAAACACATCGTGGTGAAGCAAATCCTTCAAAATAGCAAAAATCACGGAAAGTAAACCGTCTGAAAAGTAAACTTCTGATGTCGTCTAAAAACTAAATAATCAATGATAACCGAATATAACACCTACAATTTAAGTTAGCTATCTAATATCTGAAATAAATATTATACAATGCCGAATAATTTGCATAATTAATTTTTTTGTTGTTGCACGATTTAAATTAAAATTGCTCAAAATTATTCAACTTTTTGATGGTCAAACTTTGCTCACTGCATCTTTTGAAACTGTGTATCCATAGACTATTATGCCGGGAATTTCTAACCATAGCTTTATTAAATAATTAATATGGTTTCTATGGCAACGTGATTTACATGTAAATAAGCCAAATGTGCATGTTATTTCTTTTAAAAACACGATTTTATTTTGGACTTAACATTCAGCATTAAAGTATTTATTTAATCTTAAATAAAAAGGCGTTAAGGCATTCAAAATAATAGAAGTGTTTTGTGCCACCTTATTATTTTTGTTTGGTACTGAACATAGTCAAGTTACTTACGCCAGTGAACTTGGACAACAGTCAACCCCTGCCTTTTCACTTGATCATCAACGCTAGTTCGGACTGTAATATATATGTATCAGCATTTGTTGACGTTATTTATTCAAACTTGCAAGAGCAATTATTATAAGTGCCTCGATGTATATGGAGCCTTTAGTTTTCCAGTAAACTGAGATGATGATGGTATATCAAACTCATCACATAAGCGTTTTAACAGGCAAATTCCCATTGAATTGAACCTTTCGTTTTTTGATCATTCACATAAGTTATATAGCTAATTGCAAAATCGTTGTCGGGTTGAAAATCATGAAAGCTATGACCAAAAGGAATTCTGGGAAATTAAAACTCTCAAATAAAACCGTCAAATGGTCAACCTTTATCCAGACTTGTAGGATCTTAGTTAAATAGCTCATATATCTTCAAAACTACGGGAACATTGAATACATCTGCATGTAATATGCAGGTCATGAACTGATTTCCCATCCATCCTTGTGGTCTCAGCTTCTATGATTTATGATTTTCAACCCGACAATGATTATGCAATTAGTATATATACTATGGAAATCACTAAAGTGGTAACATTTCCGTTCGGAATTTTGTACCACGTGATCACTTTAAGCCAATCATTTCGTTCAAAAATGGTACAAAACACTCCAGTGAGACAGAATTCCGAACAGACATGTTACCACTTCAGAGATCAGTTTCCATAGTAAGAAAATATTTGAATATTTTATATAATGTTACAGAAAAATTGAACGCTAAAATATTCTTAAAATCCATAAGAATATAAACCAGATATAAACTTATTTGCTGAACGTTGTGGGGGATCGCTGATGGAGTCGTTATTATGAGCCTCTATTTGCAAACGCGTATTTCCTTTATAGAAAGCAAATTAGAACTTGACATCAAGATTCTAAAAAGGCCGAGTTTTGGTGAATGTTGTTAAAGGTCACATGCAACCAATCAACAAACTTTTAATCAATAAAAGATAATCATCAGTGTTGTGAATACTCTGGCAAAGTTTTATAGTTCTACCGTCACTATAGTGTTCGAGTTATAACAGTTTGAAGTTGCCTAATGAGCTGTTTCCGAATAATACCTGAAACCATTCTATATTTGACCAAGGTGGACTTGTGACATCACTGTACTGTTGGAAACGCTTCGTCCACTACTACGTTAAGACTTTGTTTGGAAAATGCATTGGATGGAACGCCTCTTGCCATCCGATTTTATTTTTAATGCCATTTCTCCTGGGTCAGACATTATGATCTGAACTGACTTCGCCCTTTTACTAATTTCTAGCTGCTCATTTCATTTCTGGAGTTCAATTTGACACTGCTGGTCGATTTATGGGAGTTAGGGTCACGTGACCTCTTAGTGCAAGTCGCCTATTGTGTGGCTCAGCACATTCTGCCGTATTCGGTATGATTACCAGAGTATAATCCACAGCTATTCGATAGAAAGATGATATCATTTGGGGCCGATAGGGTATTATTCGAGTTATGCACATTTCAAATTACACGTATCATAGTTCGAATTACACGCTTTTTGAGTTACGCGCTTGACCACACCCAAATCTGTCTTTGACATACCCAGAGCATAACTAAAAGTGACTAAGAGAATTTAGTGAGTTCGAGTTACGCGATGTGTGCGTAAAACGCACTAAAAAGTTTCGTGGAGTTAAACATTTTTTATAAAAGACTAAAAAACAAGTTTGAAAAGGATTTCAAAATATAAGTACATCGCAGAGACGTGATCGAGGTAACATGAATAGTCAACTTTACTAAAAGGTGCAGCAAACAAACAAACAAAAAGGAATTCTACAAATAAATAAAACAAGCAAATATATTTTTGTCGCCATG
The DNA here is from genome assembly GCA_033675265.1 of Actinostola sp. cb2023. Taxonomy (NCBI): domain Eukaryota; kingdom Metazoa; phylum Cnidaria; class Anthozoa; order Actiniaria; family Actinostolidae; genus Actinostola; species Actinostola sp. cb2023. Next base: position 73,942 of record JAUJYZ010001141.1, on the reverse strand, counting down.
CAGAACAACGTACAGGCCAGGCACATATATAAACAGCGCTTTGAGCACAAGAAAAAGCGCTATATAAATAATAAAGTTATTATTATTATAGTCCCACCTATAATCCCACCTATATTCTGTTCTAACATCATTCCATGAGTGAGGCAGCTAATTGCTTTGCCCACTCTCATCGGCTAAGTGTGAAAGCAATATGAACGTTGTTTACCAAACAAAAATAATAAGGTGGCTCAAATTAAAACACTTATATTCTTTTGAATGCCTTAACACCATTTTTTTATAATTTAAGATTAATACTTTAATGCCAAATGTTGTCTAATATAAAATCGTGCTTTTTAAAAGAAACGCATTCTTATTTGCTTGTACATGTAAAGTCATGTTGCCATAGAAACCATATGAATTATATATTAAAGCTATAGTTTGAAATGCTTGGCATAATAGTCTATGAATTCAAAACTTCCAGTGAGCGATGTTTGACTATCAAAAAGTTGAATAATTTTGAGCAATTTTAATTTAAATCGTGCAAAAAGTTATAATTAATTATGCAAATTAATCGCCTTCGTATAATATTTATTTAAGATATTAGAAAGCTAACTTAAATTGTAGGTGTTATATTAGGTTATCATTGATTATTTAGTTTTTAGAAGAGATCAGAAGTTTACTTTTCAGATGGTTTACTTTCCATGATTTTTGCTATTTTGAAGGATTTGCTTCACCACGATGTGTTTCAGTGAATGTCAGAAGACCGTTAGTTTAGGCCCCAAAAATTTGAAAGCTTTTTTCAATAGCAGTTGGATAAAGTATGTAAATGTGACTGGAAGCTTTAGAATCTGAGCGTTACCATCAGAGTTATCGAAGCCAGAATATAGGCAAAAATAAGGCATTTTTAAAAATATAAAAGTATGTTGCGCCCGCGATGCGTGTGCACGGTTGCTATAGCAACGGAATCCAAAATTACCTGTGAAAGGAAAAGACTAAGGATGGTTCTTTCACATGACATTATTGTTGTTGATGAAAGAGCTACAGAGAAATTGCAGAACGTGTTCAAAGATGGAGAAATTTTGACGTTTGAGAGGCTGAAAATCACTTCAAATTAACATTGGGCCGTTGCCATGGAAACCAAAGGTGCCGACGCCTTACAAGTATATTTTTGTAATCAGGGCAGGAATACTTACTTGTATGCAAAGTTTCAGAGAAATCTATTTTTTCAAGTGGCCAAATATTTATCAAAATGTTTGATATTTACAGAAATTCACTCTTAAGCAACGACGTCTAGGACGAAAACGAAGACGACCGGAAGTGAAATTTCACCCCAGAGCATTACTGCGCATGCGTAAGCGCTCGTCTTCGTCTCAAGGATTTTGTCGAGAACGAGAAAAGGCGAATTTGTCGTTCTGGTTAGAACGTAAGTTTTGACTCTATTTATCACACTCAAATGGTGTATTTTTTTATCTAAAGTGGTCGTATTTTAAAATTTTAATGATTAATGAAGCAGTTATTTGAATTTTCCGTCGATTTATTTCACGTTTTTCATCAAAACAATTTGTTTTTTTGTGTGTTCCAAGAAGCTGGTCAAATTCAAAATGGAGGACGAATGCACATCAAAACCTCAGTAAGTATAAAATGAAATATTTCCCACTGTAGATCTATAAATGATCTAAAAAACCTCTAGAATATATGTGATTACGCGTTTATTTTATATTTACTTGAGTCTTTCTCCGTTACTTACATCTACTTGAAGTGATTTTGTGCCGAATCTCTGTCCACTACCAAAGGCAAAGAATGAAGCTTAATCTGTCTCCGAATTATATTTTTCTCTCCATAGGAGTACTAATTTTGTGTGGTCTAAGGCACACGACATTCTGTTTTGTCGTGAGATATTGCTCTCTGAACCTTTTAAATACAAAGTAAGGAGTAACGAAAGAAAGAAAGCATGGGAGAGTATTACAGATAATCTACATTGCATCCAGGAACATAAATTCAAAGTGAGTCTCAGGTCAGTTCGTGATCGATATACTTACCTCACTACAAAGAAATCAGCTCAACTAAAGGAGGAATTCAAAGCTAGTGGCATTGAAGTTGTTGAAACTGAATTGGATATCCTTCTTGAAGAAATATTAGATAAAGAGAAAGAAGCAAAGTTGGCATTAGACGATAAGAAGAAGCAAGAACAAGAAAAAGAAGAAAAAGATAAGCTTTCTGCACACGATATTAGAAAGAAAGCCATGGAGAGAATGTCCCAGTCAACAAAGAGAAAGGATGATGATGATGATGATGATGATGGAAGCACTGGTGTTCCTAAAAAGCAAAAGACAAGGAGAAGCTCACAGGAACTCTTCCAGTTTTTGGAGGAAAAGGTGTCCAAGGACTATACTTATAAACAAGAAAAGCTAGAAGCTAAATTGAAAGAACAAGAGGCAAGTGACAAGAGAGAGAAAGAGAGGAATGACAGACTCGATAAAGCTATGCAGCAACAAAGTGATACTATGATGGCCATGGTGACACAACAACAGAAACAGCAACAACAACTGCAAGCCATGTTTATGGCTCAACAACAACAGCAGACACAAGTACTAATGGCCATTTTGGAAAGAGGTGGAAATATTAATAAGTGAAACATAGTTTCTCTTGTTCTGTTGTGTTTATGATATCATTAGAGACTTCCCCTTGAGTATATACAAACAGTTAAAAAGTTAGTGAAATATTTATTTTAACTGATTGTACATTTTATGTTCCTATGGAGGGAAGATAATAACCATGCTAAAATACAACATGTTTGACGTATAGATTAACTTATATTTGTGTGTCTTTATTTACAACATGTTGGTCAGTTTACCCCCTGGGGAATAACTGAAACTGACGGTTATAAATTTATGTCCAAGTGACATACAATACATGTATTGTATTGTTCTATTTGTATGTATTGTATTAGAGTGATTCCAATAAACCTGGGCACTACTTATTAGCTATCAGTGTTTATTAGATGCAAAGAAACAAAAGAAAACAAAAGAGTGAGTGTCTAATGGTGTGTATTGGTGTAGTTAGTAATGCCCAGGTTTATTGGAATCACTCTATATTCTATTGAATTTACTACCTTACTGACCCAAAATATTGTTGACATGTTTCAGTTGATTAAAACTATGTCTATAACATGTCTATTGTATTATCCTAGCTTTTTCAAATCCTGGTCTTTCTAGTTTTGGGGTGGGGCAGAGTTACACAAAGTAGTCTTGAAGTAAGGGTGGGTCAGGATTAAAATATGTGGAGGTTTGATTGCCATAAAGACAGGTCAGTGCATTACGCAAGACAGCACATACAATGTACATTTTGCCAACACTACTAAGGCAGAGTTTCAGATTTTTCTTGAAATCTATAAATTTAAAAGAATTTATTACATCCCCAAATAGCCATTCTACTGAGATTCTTACTGCACTCATTGCAGCATTGAACTCTTGCATCTGTTGTGTGAGCATGGCACCTTTGAAGGGGGCCTGAAGGTGGACCCTTAGCGGATAAGCTGGGTCACCATACAGGCACATTGGCTGACCATTTGGGGTAAACGCACGCTGCTGTAACTCTTGTAAAAGTCCAGACTCGGCCAACATTCCAGAATCATGTCTCCTCCCCTCTATTGATATTAGAAATAATAAATTCAATTAGTGTTTATGAAAGCCTCCTGCATATCCTGAAACACAAATTATATCTAGATCATAAAAAATATACTAAAAATAAGATAAATCATTGCTGTTCCTTCAGTGGGAGAAACAAGAAACATTCAGTGAGAAAATCATTATATCCAAATTCTTATAAAGGGAACAAATGTGTTTAGGGACTTGTCAGAAATGTGCAGGGGGAGGAGGAAATGGGGGAGGATATGTCCTAACACTTTGAGCCCCTGAAAAGGGAGGTTCATGAAAAAATATGCAGCTAAATAGGGAGTATTTTGGTATTTAAGGACAAGCCAAGGGGAGGGTCACTCTCAATTTAAAATCCCCCCCCCCCCCCCCCTCTCCTAATTTCTGATAAGTTCCTTATAAAAAAAATCATAATTATCATTGTTATTCCTATGGTGATGAAGTTAATGTGTGAAAATTGATGGCTTACCTATAGGCCCATACATGTTTCCAATTAAGCCATTTGGTAGAGCAATGGACTGGAATTTCAGCGCATGTACCCTTTTATGGCCATTATAAACTAGCCTTTGGTTTTCTCCTGGGCGACATATCGGTCTGACAGTACCATCGATAAAGCCAAAACAATTGTCTAAAGGCGCACCTCTGGCCGATATTGCATTAGCATAGACTTGTAGCTGAGCAGGGCTCATAACTGTATCGTTCCATTGCGTGATTCTGTGTCCATGTGTGTCATAAATGTAATCCAAGACAGTGTTTGTGACCATACTCAAAACCGGTACTGGTCGTGCAAAACGAGGTAAGATATCTCCGTACCGACAAGGGTACGAAACGCGTCTTAACAGCATGCAAAGTCCTTCAATTCCATCACACACAGAGCGCTGTTGGCAAACGAAGGTGCCAGGTATTTGAAGATAGTTAGCAAGTATATGGATATCGCGTTTATGGACTCTAAATTCTGCTAGGCATTCTGCATCTTCCATTTCGTCGAGGTCGAAGGCAGGGTACGAATCGTAAGGGAAGTCAGGATTCTTTGAACTGTAAAATTCATAGAGAGAGAGAAACTCCATATCGTCAAAGATGTCATCGACATAGCACCTCGCTACCAATTCACGTATATCTTTGAAAGATGCCATACATATCTGGTCTTAATAAAAAACGTTCTCGACAGTCGTCTTCGTTCCCAAATGACCGATGCTTAAGTTTTGTTTTTCGCGCCGAAAACCGAGTTCTAGTCCCAGTCTCTTTTAGGTACTACGTCATACTTTCGTCTTCGTTTTCGTCCTGGGCGTCGTTGCTTAAGGTCGCTATTGTCTGACATACGTCCTATAAATAACTTACACAAGCACGTACTAAACCCTTCCTAGCTTATTCTCTTTTTATATTTGATGAGAGTGATTGTTCAAACTGTCCCAAACTAACATTCAAAAAAGAAAGAAAGAATTTGCAAACTAAAGAGGGAAAGAACGTCTTGAAACTTTACGACAGCAAGTGTTAGCCAGGAGATACAAATTACAAACAAGCAGTAGTGTAATCATACGGTTTCGAGTTCAATTGTTGTCGTGGTCGTGTGCAGATTCATCAAGCATTTTAATGCAAGTGTTGTGTATCTTGCATCGTGCTGATTTTGATGGAAATTCTCATTGGAAAACAGTTTTGTACACATAGAGGCCACTTCGATAAAAAAATCAAATACTGCATCAGTAATGTAGGTTTTTTCAACCCTGTCATACAAAGCAATGTGTTGTAAAGATTCGATGACAAGATGAAGTCGAACATGAAGCCGAATGTACAAGAATTTGGAGTGTTGAACTTAACTTTTAAGAAGAATTTAAGTCATTTCTACTCGAAAATACTGGCCTGACCACCGAATGGTACATGGATATCCCGTACCGGGTTTCGTATGCTGCATGGTAATGAAAATATAAAACCACCAATGACGCCATCCACCACCATATTCATCTCTCGAAAAGTAAGCCACGTTCAATGCACTTGTAATTCTTATGATTATGTATTACCACAACGTAAAAAGGTTTAATTTAAAGTCGTTATGATTAGCAGGGTTTGTTATTTATAAAGATCGAATTCAAGCAAAGCAGTGTTCGTATGCATTCGTTGTGTGACAGTTGATTCCTGACATGAACATTGGATTTCTCTTGATTACTGCTATCACATCAATTTGGTTCAATTGATATATTTCCTATCTGTGAACATGAAATAATTTTTTCATTTTTTTGAGAACAACTTGATATATCTAATTGAGTGTCATACATTATAGTCTCCTATGTACCCGTTATTATTTTCGGGATCCCTGTGCTCCCTCTCAACAAACGGCTGCTGAAACCAACGCTACATTCCATTCCCTTTGATCAGCCAATCACGGCTCGCCTCCTGAAAACCGTGAAGCATCTGCGCCAAATATCTTCTCGTCACAAACAAGATGGCGGACCACAAAGAAAGTTTTGCCGATGTGGCTAAAAAAATTAAAATTTCAACCTTCAATGATCATCAGAAGAGTGCTATTTGCTCATTTATGCAAGACAGAAGAGATGTATTTGTTAATCTACCTACGGGCTTCGGAAAATCACTAATATTTCAAGCCCTACCGTATATTTTTGATTTCGAGCGTAACTGCAAAGGACACATAGTCGTTGTTTTGTCTCCTTTACTAAGCCTCGTAACAGACCAAGTGGACTCTCTTCAAAAGTTGGGTTTGCCTGCCATCAGCATCAGTGGCTTAGAGTGCGAGGAGAATAAGCGTGCAATAGAGAACGGGGCATTTCAAGCTGTATATGGTACTCCAGAGGCATGGCTGTTGAATGAACGATGGCATTCTATGCTTAGCAGCTCTATTTACAAATCGAAACTCTGTGCCCTGGCAATTGATGAAGCTCTATTGATGAAGAGGTGCTACTCTTTGGAATAGCCTCCCCCAATTTCTAAGAAACCATAAGGAGCTTAGTATATTTAAGAAACACTTGACCTGCTCCTTAACTAGCTGACATTGGCCTTACCTATTATTATTATCTTTATTATTATATTTTTTATGTATACATCATATATTGTACATTGATTGTTATACTAATATTCTCACAACTTTCATATAAACCAGTTTTCAAAGCTGATGATAAATTTGTGCTTAAATAAAGTTTTTCATTCATTCATTCATTCATTCATTCATTCATTCATTCATTCATTCATTCATTCATTCATTCATTCATTCATTCATTCATTCATTCATTCATTCATTCATGTAATCAAGTAGTGGTAAGTTTGAAATTTAAATAGTGATATTGTTTTTGTAAATCGTAATTTTCTTATTATTTGATTGAGAAAAAATAAGCATCATTATTCATTTATTTAATAGGGGTACGTCAACTAACAACAACTTAGTAACATTTAGAGAGTGTTATTCTCGACTACATGAATTTCGCACGCAACGGCGACAAAAGCAACAAAAGACACAATTTTTGAAATTGTGTTGATGAATGATCCAAAAGTAATCTCAGAAAGCCCCAACAAAAGGAACGTGGCATATGTAGTGGACTATATGGCTAAGGATACAGACCTGGAACATTATTTTGGTTGGATAGGTGATGAATTGAAAGCACGCAAAGAACAATGCGAACGAACAATTGTTTACTGTCAGGCAATTAAGCAATTCAACAATTAAAGGTATGATTGGAAAGGATCTATACATTGAAGGTGAAAGCCCAAATAATGTATTGATAGAGATGTTACATTCCTGCACGCCTTTATCAAATAAACAGCACATCCTAGCTTCCTTTGCTGATGACAATGGGACAGTCCGGTTATTGATAGCAACCATAGCTTTTGGAATGGGTGTCAATTGCAAGAGTGTGACCAGAGTAATACATTTTGGACCATCAAAGAACATTGAAATCTACACTCAGGAGACTGGACGGGCTGGTGGTAGAGATGGCACACAGTCTGTGGTCTTTCTCTTATATAATGGTGTTATGATGAGGTTTATTGAACCTGACATGAAGAAGTACATTTCAAGTCAACAATGTAGACGTGCAGCTCTTTTGAGCCATTTTGAGACAACTTCAGATACATGTAATCCTAAAGAGCTGCATTTGTGTTGCGACCATTGCGCCAAAGATTGTCAGTGTAGATTGCCTGAATGTGGGAAACTAACAACTTACCCTGCAGCATCTGAGAGTCCTGTGAGTACATGTACGAGGTCAAGGGACATCACATTGTACACAATAAACTCACTATTTACTACAAAGTGCTTCTAAGGCAATTGTTAAGTATAACTGCAAAGACAGAGATTAAAACTCTTACTGCTATTCCACTTCTTCTTGGGTTTTCCGAAATCCAAATACAGCAAGTTCTGGACAACTTGGAACATTTATTTTCACTGAAAGACATATTGTAATGTTGACAGTGGTCAGCGGCCGCTGGACCTGAGCCGGTCAGCGGTCAACTTGCAAGAAAAGAACGTTCAAGTTACGTTTTGGAGTCACGTTGCAGTTCGAGACTGTTTAGACTGTTTTGATAAGTGAATTCATGAACAAATAAAGTCGATTACTTTACACTGGTGGCAGCGAACGAACCCGGCTTATATGATGGCTGATTGCGGACGTGATCGTTTAAGGTGGGAACAAGGAGAAGTGATCAGTCGATGGATTCTTCGAGTCGAATTATACGCCGCTTCGCAACAATGGGATGACAAGAAAACCGCTGGCAAAGCAGCACTCAATCTTCCAAGCGACAAGCTTGACGTTTTACTGGCGCTACCCGGCGAAGAACGCACTAGTTGGAAAAAGATCAAAGAGATTCTACTCAGAGAATACCAACCTTCAAAGGCCAACAGTGAAGAACTCTTCTTAGCCAGGATTAAGAAGGACGGTGAATCATATTTAGTATATTCCAAGCAGCTCGAACGCCTATATCGCGAGGCCTTTGCCCTTGCATCGGAAGTGAAACTAAATGAACAGTCAGCAGAAGCGATCAAACGACAGTTTTTGCGCGGGATTAAGCAGGATATCGCTCAAAAGCTTAAGCTACACCATCCTGACGACTCTATAGACAAGCTCGTCACGCGAGCGAAGGAAATTGAAGAGGTCTTATGCAGGCCCAACGTTGATATTCATGCCATAGATAACAACCAACCCTTACAGCAGCTGCAAAGCGATGTGAAGGAACTCAAAGAGATCGTTTCCTCGCTCTCTAAGGCATCCATTAGCGTTAGTGCCCCCGACCAAGTATCAGTTGAAGGCGTAAATCAACAGGGGTATCGACAGTACCAGACTTCGCAGAACCGTGGCGGACGCCGTGGCCGGGGAGATCGACGAACGGAATGCTACCGATGTGGAAAGCCAGGCCACTTCGCAAGGGATTGCTCGTCGGGTGCACCTCGCCAAAACCAAACAGCCTCTACCTCAAGGGATATTCAGTGCCATAACTGCGGGGGATGGGGTCATCTGGCCAGGCAGTGCCCATCCACTCCTTTAAACTAGTCGATGTTGATGCGAAGGGGCGCGCATCAACAGTGAATAATAAGCCTTCAGCCTCAAGAGACAGTAAGAAAACAATGCATGTCGCTGGGAAAGTAGGAACCATACCATGTACTTGGTTAATCGACACTGGAGCGGACGTAACGTGTGTGAGCGCCCAGTTGCCCGGAATGAAAGATATGGTCTTACTACCGCCAACCTCGAGCCCTTCGGCCGCTAACGGTTCACGTTTGCAATGTGTGGGCGAGGTCGTGACCACCATAAAGATCGGGCACGTCACTCGACCGTCGGTTAGAGTTTTAGTCGTGGATAAACTGAACTCTCCTGCCATACTAGGCGTGGATGTGTTGCGGAACTACGACAACATGACGATTGACTGGAAAGCACAGGTTTTACACCTGGGAGGATACTCGATTCCCTTAGAAGACCGACTGCTAGGAGCTCCTAGGCAACCGACAGAGGTATGCTTGGTGTCAGACACAGTAATTCCTGCGCGTTCGCAGTGTTTCATCACAGCCGCCTCCAAAGACTTTGGCATAATGCCACAGGACACCATATTCGTCCCCTACCAAGACAAAATGGCTAAACAAAACGTCCTTCTCGGTGCAGGAGTGGTGGTACGAAGTATAAAAAACGAGATCCCCATTTTGGTCATGAACAACAGTGCGTCGCCCATAAAGCTTTACAACGGTACGTCCATCGGACACCTCTCTACGGTTACGGTGCAGGATGAAGAGGAAGAAACTAAAAGACCGAAAGTGACAGAACGAAGGGAACCTGCTAATGTGGACTTGTCAGACAGCTGCCTCACGGCCAAACAGAAAGAAGCAGTAACAAGGGTCCTTACTGACTTTCGCGACACTTTCGCGAATGACGTAACAGAAGTCGGGAAAACAGACAGGATCAACTTTGAAATCGACACGAATAATCACCCCCCAGTGGCCCTGAAACTACGGCGCACCCCATTTGCACTGCGAGACGAAGTAGACAGACAGATACGAGAAATGGAGGAAAGAGGAGTCATCCGCGAGTCTGCATCACCGTGGTCGTCACCCATACTATTGGTGCCGAAGAAGGATGGATCATATCGATTTTGCGCCGACTTTCGAGCCCTGAACGACGTGACTGTAACAGATATATTTCCACTGCCGTCCATCAGGGAATGTCTGGACTCACTAGGAGGCTCAGCTATGTTCAGCACTTTAGATCTACACAGTGGCTACTGGCAGATACCGATTGACCCTAAGGACAGACACAAGACAGCATTCACCACAGAATCTGGACACTGGGAATTCGTCGTCATGCCCTTCGGTGTCAAAAACGCACCAGCGGTGTTCTCTCGCCTGATGGCTGATGTCATGAGAGGTTTGACTTGGAACGGGGTTGCCATATACCTTGATGACATCATAATCGGAGGTGCCAGCTTCGACGAGCACCTACGACTTCTGAAGGAAGTACTTTCACGGCTGAGAAACGCCGGATTGACAATCAAGAGTTCAAAGGTTCACTTGTGCCAGAAAACATTGCGCTTCCTGGGACACTTGGTTTCCGTCGAAGGTATCTCTCCGGATCCAGAAAAGGTCGAAACAGTTAGAAATTGGCCTCGACCACAAACCTCCAAAGATGTTCGCAGTTTTCTGGGACTGTGTAATTACTACATGGAGTTCGTCCCCAACATCCAGCTTCTCGCCAAGCCCCTGAACGTGCTGACAGGAAAGGCAAGCTTCGTGTGGACTGCCGAGCGCGAGAAATCATTTTGCAAGCTTAAGATAGCACTTACGAGCGCTCCGGTCTTGGCATTTCCGGACATGACCAAAACGTTTGAACTAAGCACTGACGCATCTGACACTGGATTTGGTTGCATCTTATCTCAACGCGATAACTCAGGACGAGAACGACCCGTATATTACTTATCCAAAGCGTTTTGTGATAACGAACTCTCCTGGCATACAAGAGATAAGGAAGCCTTTGCCCTAGTCTACGCCTTGCGGAAGTTCAGACAGTACCTTCTGGGACGGAAGTTTATTTGGTACACAGATCACCTTGGATTACGTTGGCTGCGGAATAAAGGGACCCCAGAGGCAGGTACGCGCGGTGGGTCGAACAAATTGAGGAGTTTGAATTTGAAACGCGCTTCAGGGCAGGACAGCTCAACCAACACGCTGATGCTCTCTCCCGAAAGCCCCAACAACAGAATGTATCCATGGTATCTCCTAGTGTTCGATTCTCCGCAGAGGTTATGAAGACAAAACAAGAACATGACCCGGTCCTCAGCCAGGTAATCACGCACCTCCGACTGAGTGATGATAGAAAGCAACCTCTAAACCCTAAAGTAAGAACCTGGATGAGAAAGAGGGACACCCTGTTCTTGGACAAAACAGGAATGCTATATATCAAGTTTCGTTGAGGTAGGAAAATTCTTAACCAGTTGGTTGTCCCAGATAGCCTTGTACCAGACGTTCTTCAACTAAAGCATGATGAGGCAGGGCACATGTCGTCGTCCAAGACAAGGAAACTCATTCAACGAGAGTACTACTGGCTATCCGTAAACGAGGACACAAGAAGATACTGTCAGACCTGCTCTGTCTGCGCGACCTGCAAAGACCCACTTAGAGAGACCACAACCGACGCGAATCTAACCAGCCAACCAACGGAACCATGGCAAGAAGTTTCAATGGATCTTAAAGGACCCTTTGGAACCCAATCGACCTCTAGGGGGAACCGTTACTTACTGGTAGTTCTGGACCTCCTGACGAGAGCAGCAGAGATGATACCCATACCAAATAAGACAGCGAAGACCGTAGCCAGTGCGGTGGTCACAGAGGTCTTCTGTCGACATGGAATACCCGAATCCATCTTAACAGACAAAGGTCTGGAGTTTGACAGTTCAGCCATGCTGGTGTTGGCAACAGAGTTAGGAATCGACAAAAAAAGGATAAGTGCACTCCACCCCCAAGCCAACGGCGCGGTGGAGAGATTAAACCGTACTATTGGTCAAATGCTCAAGAAGACACAAGAGGAAAACGACCTAGACTGGGATCTCAAAATACCATTTGTGCGCTTCAACTATTTGAACCAGGAACACTCGTCAACAGGGTACTCGCCATTTTATCTCACATTTGGGCGGAACCCAAGAACTCCTGTGCTAGTCAAGGATAGTAGCATGCCTAAACCCAAAACACCTCAACAGTCACAGGGCAAAATAACAAATTTAATTGACTCTAAAGTACTCTTAAAGTTGACTTAATGAAACATTTACTTGGCCTTTACTTCAATGCTTAAATCTCTAAAACAAACATTTAAGTTATATTTAATTAGCAACTTAAAGCTGCTTTATGAAGTATTTAAGAGTGTTGAATAAATGTCAATTAAATAATCTTAACGGCTATTTTAGTAGACTTTTAATTATCTCTTAAAGGTGAAGAAAAGCAATATTTAATAGTCATTTAATAAAACTTAAAGCCACACTAAATTACTATTTAGTAGACTGTGAATTATCTCTTAAAGGTAAAGTACAGCAACCTATAATAGTCATTTAATACAACTTAAAGCCACACTAAATAACCTTTATAAAGTAAATTAATTGGATTTAATTACATTAATGTATGCTTTATTCAAATGAATTGATAATTTCTTCCATAATATATAGTACTCTGGGATTTCATTGTTGTATGATGCATGTATATATGTTATATGATGATATTGAAGTCAAAACAATTGCTAGGCCATTGTACCTTTCATTTATTTATCAAACAATAATTTTATTTTTACAAATATAAATTATAATAATTTTAATTAAAATATCACAAAGAAAATGTAATGTAGGTATATGTAGATTAATAATATGTGTGTTGCAAATTAATATACCGGTACCATATTCAGTACAGTGAATAAATATATATGTCATTCTGTAAATAACTTTGCATAGGGTTTATAAAACAATTAACAAGAACTTTTTTTTTAACTCTTTGGATATATATATCTTTCTACAAAAAAAATCAACTGCATGATATTAATGTAGCTGCATGCATTTTACGTACTTTACATACAGTAAAAGATCGAAAATTAGTGTGAGACCTTAAGGTGACTCCGTTATCATTCTCGGCGCACTCGTCTATGACAAACTTTGGGTCATAACTTCCTCTGCTTTTATGCAATTGCCATAAAACATTGGCAACAATTAGAGCTATCATTCACCTATGATACAATATAATTCGATTGCACTGCAGAACATTTTTGAAAATAATATTAGAACTTGAGTAAAGTCAATGTTTTGGATAAAATTGGATATTGCGAAAAATCTGTCCGTTTTTTTTTGGATGAAAGTTTTGGAATCACTTTAGATTGACATAATTCATAACCTGAGCAAGTTTTAGCAAAATCGTTGGAGCTAAAGCACGGCCGCATGAAAACAACCATAATTAAGCACGGAAATTAGCTCCAACGATTGCTTTCGCTCCAACGATTTTGCTAAAATTGGTCAGGTTATGAATTATGTCAATATAAAGTGATTCCAAAACTTTCATCCAAAAAAAAAACGGACAGATTTTTCGCAATATTCAATTTTATCCAAAATATTGAGTTTACTTAAGTTCTAATATTATTTAAAACAATGTTCTGCAGTGCAATCGAATTATATTGTATTATAGGTGAATGAAAGCTCTAATAGTTGCCAATGTTTTATGGCAATTGCATAAAAGCAGAGGAAGTTATGACCCAAAGTTTGTCATAGACGAGTGCGCCGAGAATGATAACGGAGTCACCTTAAGCTTGCAGGACTTATATACTAGCTTGTAATTGCACACCTAATTAGCTATTGATCTAACGTTGCCCATCCAGGCAGATTTTCAGGAGGAGATCTATTTGAAAGTATGGGGGCATCCCTTCTAGGCAAAATCCTCTCCCGAGCTCTTCTAGTTAGTCTCCTAGCATATGCTCTGTCCAATCTCCTCTTGACCTTCTTTACTCTGTCTGACTCCCAACTTAGATGCTTCACAGTATATCCAATTACCCTGCTGTTCCCATCGCCATCAATTTCAAAGTCACTTTCGTCACTGCTCATTGTAGCATATTGAAGGATTTCTGCGGCTGGGCCTTTTTTGTGGATGTCCCAGTCCATCATCTCAAGGGCAGCAGTCCTTCTGTTTAGTTTCTTAAAGAAAATGCAAAATAAAAAGTAAATTATCTGAGTGACAAAATTAGAATTATAACTGTAGGAAATAAACAAGTTGCACTAAATGTCAATGGAGAATAAGAATGTTGTAACTATATTCATGCACTGACTGGAGTTGCCTGAAAGTGCATTACCGTGTACATGACTGGTCATTAGTAGACATGCGCATGTATATTTCTACTCTTACTAATTGTATTACCTCTCTTTGTCGTCCTTGCCTCCTACACTTCCTCTTGTGTTCCTCATACGTCTGTCTCTCAACTTGACGACACTTTTCAGAAAGAGACAAGAAGTACCTTTTCATGGCAGCTGAAGCAATAAAATTGCAGCAAAATATTAAATGATGTACATATAACACTCAGCTATATCTTTATTCCTGATTGATTGCAGCCAGAGCAAAATGCAACTGACCACTTAATAGAGGTGACCGCTTAATAAAGGTCAAGTTTACAGTATTTAGTATGGGGACTGATTTTGGAATTTGAGTGAAAGTGACCGCTTAATAGAAGTGACCGCTTAACAGAGGGCCGCTTAAAGTGCCTATCACCCCTGTGAGATTGTTTTAAAAATCTATTCAATATAAGCTGAATAGTTGGTGGGTTCAGTATTTTGTGATTTGAACCTTGCGTTTGTGAGTTATAGAGGTTTGAAATCTCAATATGCAAATTTGATGACGTCAACCCAGGAATTTGCCATAACTTATTTAGACTTTTTCAAGAAGAGCTTATTTTTTGAAATGGGGAAAAAGTTATAAAATCATTTATAAAGACTGTGAAAATATTATGTAAGTTTTCAAATGTCAATAATCAGCACAAGGGCGTTTTTGTATAATAAATGAAGCCTTAGTAGACGTCATCAAATTTGCATATTGAGATTTCAAACCTCTATAACTCATAAACGCAAGGTTCAAATCACAAAATACTGAACCCACCAACTATTCAGCTTATATTGAATATATTTTAAAAACAATCTCACAGGGGTGATAGGCACTTTAATGGAGGCTTGACTGTACTTAGGAGTGGACCATTAGAAATGTTGGGAGGAAGGTGACATAAAATTCCTGTGAAGAAAAAATGTCCCCCCCCAAAAAATCCTGCAAGAACCCTCCCTACCACCCCAAAAGAGTTACACAACTCCAAAAAAAAATCCTGCAGAGAAACACAGGCACAAAAAAATATTTGTGCTTAAATTTTATTTTAAGCTGCCCCAGCCCCTCCCCCCTCCGTAGGTTTCTAATAGTCCACCCCTATAATAATAATAATAATAATAATAATAATAGAGTTCTGTGCAGTGCTTACCTTCCATGGAGGCATGGGTCCATTGGCAATTTTCGCCCCCATTTCTGTGGATAACTACATTCATTACCCTTGAGCCCACAGCCATGTTGTGTTCTGTATCATATCTAGCATTTAAAACATCATGAATAATTAATAAAAACAACTGTGACTGGATATAGATTCGTCCTAATTTGTATACACTTTAACTTGGATTTTTTATATATTTAAGCTACAATTTACTGAGCTAATGTAAAAATGAAAGAATCCTGTTTACGAAATTGCAATACGCCTGTAAGCAAATTACATTGTCTCATGTCCGATTGACTTTACTGTGAAAGGCACATACATTTCGGTATAAATATATGTAATGCGCTTTTTCAAGAATTAAATTATTATTATTATTATTATTATTATTATTATATAAAAGGTGATTTTGGGTGGTGAATTTCTGGTCCTTCGGTGTCAGTAAGTATTATAGAGGTTCCACTGTATTTGAAATACTTACTTATCAGTTGGCTGGAATCCTAAAAAATCGTCTTTTTGTAATAAAGAATTATACGCCTTCCTTACTTCTCTCTGGAAAAAAGAAATGTATAAATATAAATTATAATTATTTTAGACACTTAGAAAACGCGCGCAATATATACAAAGGTTCCTTCGCACCCACCCCCTTCCCCCACTGGAACTCCCCTCCGGTACCCCCTACTGGAATTGGCGCGACGGTTATATAATTTCCGCGGGCAATTCGACTTGGAGATCGTACGTACATTATTTTACACACTTTACAAACTCAAATAGTTTATAGCTCAAAGTATAGAAGGTCGCTAAAAGACGTTATTTACGATATAGATAACTAAATTACTTATAACAGATGGAGCTTACCCTACATGTAGGAGGAATTGGAATTTGTTCTGCTGTCGACCGGCGATTTCGTTTGTGGTTCGATCTCGCTGCTGTTCCTGTGGTACGTTGTAGCGTCGCCCCATGACCTACTAACTGATTCTCTAGTCGTTTCAGTGACTCTCGACTTTGATGTAATAGCTCCCGAAGTGACCTATTATCCTCTGACATCGACTCGTTACTGTTGATCACTCGTTCCATAAGAACCACATATTGATCTGGTACGGAATCGTTACCAGCTGTACCCGATCGAGAGGCAATGGAAGGTTGTCGTACTATGCCATTATTAGCCATATTTTATAATGATAAAGTAGAAGGTGGTGTTCAGAAGATATAATAAAACTGTAAATTCTTGCTCTCTGAAGTCTTTGAACGCTAATCGAAAAGAGCGGGAACAATTGTAAAGTCGTTGGTCTAAGTACTCTAAGTACTACGGAATGTAAACAGATCGTATAACCTGGCCAATTGCGTTGATTTCCACGCCGGTGTGTTCACGTGCATTTCGCAAACAGAAAATAACTATTGGCTGGTGGAGGTTTAGACTTTGAACCGATATTTGATCTTCAAGTGACGTTTCTTAAAATTATGAATTATTGGCGGGAGGTTATCGCGGGAAAGTCAATTCATGCATTAATTACGTTCCGAAGCAAGCCTGCTTCAATAAGCTTACAAGTTATAGAGGTCCATTTCGACCACTTCGCCATACTTGTTATTCTGCTGGTATGTCTTCGCGCGATCAAGCTGTTGAACTTCCAAATCGGCGGGTTCTTAACAGCATATTGTGCGAGAACAAATATTTTGGGCTTGCTGACAATAGGTTTCGCGAAGACTATACCTTGTTGAATCTCGGGTTGGCGAGGTTATGAAGTCAAGAACAAGGAACATCAAAACATTGCGTCTGAAACGTCTTAAGAGAAATAAGAGAAAGAAAGATGTCATTCGAACCCGCAGAATAGGGAAGAAAAGTCGACAAGAATTGCAAAACATATGACTGTTCAACTACGTACATTTACATAAATGTCAAGGAGAGATAATGATGGATGAACTCAATGCTGAAAACAGAAAAGAAAGACGACTGTCTGCATTTTGCTGGAAGAGATTCAAAGAAGAAGAGTTACTACGAATACAGCAGAGTAAAGAATACAGGTAAGGTATTTTAGTTAAATTTTAGACCTTTATTTTGGTGTTGTATCGATATTGTAATTTAATGCACCATGCAGTCGAGCGAAAGCTCTCCTCTTCCCCCTCCCCTCGGGCATAAGCTTACTCAAATGATAGCCAGTGAAGTCCCTGGTCACCAGGGCAGAAATGAGTGGTGAACTCCCCGCCAGTACTATAATAATAATACTCATTTGTTC
Organism: Actinostola sp. cb2023; assembly: GCA_033675265.1. NCBI lineage: Eukaryota > Metazoa > Cnidaria > Anthozoa > Actiniaria > Actinostolidae > Actinostola > Actinostola sp. cb2023. Next base: position 56,119 of record JAUJYZ010001141.1, on the reverse strand, counting down.
TGTAGATAATATTTTGATTGGAATTCAAAACTATAAATATTTATGCAACGACTTTGACCTACAACAATCAATCTATTTATTAATGTCATATGTGGGATAAGGTTGCCCTTAATATATCCGAGCCAGAGGCTCATGAATAAAACGTATTACGTTATACAAATTAAATTAAAATGAAATAAATATAAATATGGTATAAATCCAGGTATATGGTACGTCTACACTGGTATAACAGTGCTCATGCAATGCGTTAAGGCTGCAGAGCAATATAGTAGTAATAATTTAGGGGGAGTCAGGAGTAATTACTCCGAGTTACAGAAATATTATGTCTCGTCTTTGACTCCCTCCAAATTACTGGTATATATTTATATACAGTCAATGTCATTAACGTTGTCCAGCTAAAAATATATTAATATTATAATAAATGTCACATCATCATATTCGTATTGCGCGTCCGAACCGAAACAAGCAAGTATTGTCCACGTGGAGCCGATATACTTCATACTTTGAATTATATCAGCTCTATCTGCACAATAAGTGCTTAAAGTTGTGCGCGCAAAACGAATATATGATGAGACATGTGACTGTATATATACAGTCATTTGCAAAAATTGTGGCCGCCACGAAATATCAATATATCGCGTGCATTATGGGTAGTGACTTATTAAATGAAGCAAAACAAACATTATACTAATTATTTTTACCAACTTTGCTGGCGTTGACCCGCGTTAAGGGGAATTTTCGATTATGTAATTACCCATAATGCACCAGATATATTGATATATAGTAGTGGCGCGAATTTTTGCAAATATATATATATATAATAATAGTTGTAGTTCACGACTTTAGAATTTATTGATTTAGACTGATTTGATCCGCGCGCAGTCAACCGCTAAATCATGTCCACTAAGTGACACAAGAAAACAACAAATAGCGCGTGTGCGCACATGCAAAGCGCGCGCGCTAAAAATGAACCCCAGGAACCTAGAACTAAAGTAAAACTAAAATGAAGTAGACACCAACAAACTAAATTAAAGGATGACCCCCATATACTGATCAAGAGATTGCTACTAACGCGAACCACCTCAGTCTGCATACAAAAAAATACAATAAACAAACTAAAGATAAGCACCATGAAAAATAATAATAACAATCAATTAAAATTCCTATTAATTATTATAGTTAATTCTATTCCTATAATTAATTTATAATCTTTTATTAAGTCCGAATGGCTGATTATTAAACAATATATATATATATACAAGGCTTTCACTGTCCTCTCTCTCGTTCTCTTTCTCTCTCTCTCTCGCCCAACTGTTCGACAATTAAGGAAAATACTGTGCTTTTATACCGCACAACTTAATTTTTTGTTTATTTAAATATCTTATACAGGGTTGCAACCCCCAGAAGATTAAACAGTCTACTTACCTTGGCAGAGGGGATGCTTTGGACTAGACAATTAATCCAGGTATGTCACACAATATTGCAATATTTAATAATAATAATACACTTTATTTAAAAACAGGGTGACTATAGAGTTACATATTGCTGTAGAACTGATTGAAGGCACTCTTCCCTATTCTTTTGCAAGTGATATACCATATACCATAGCAAAAAAGTGTATACTGCGTATAAACCCTCTCAAAGGCCTACATGTATATGTTAAAGTATACACCTGAAGAGTTGTCCCTATACATGTGTGATTTTTGTGAACCCTAAATTAGCATATTTTTTATTATTATTTTATTATTTTATTTGAACAGCTACATGTAGCTGACTGACTGAAAATGATACAAATTAATTATATATTGTAATTCCCTTTCGATTTGCATCATTTTGCTCAACCATTTACCAAACAGAAGCAGTGATATTTAGCTACATATATGTACATGCATGCATGTATATTAAATTTTTTTTTTTTTCAAAATGAAATTATCATGAACAAATTATCATTGTGGTAATAGAACTTGTGATGTGTAATTTGTGTTGACATCAGACAGATAATATATAAATGCTCTAATAAGGGGGCCTGGGCGGGGGCATATTTAAAAATAGTCATTGTTGAGAGGGGATACTATTAAAGCATTTACAGTATTTACATTTAGATTATTGTCATTGCATGCATACTGATCATATTGATGCAAAATAATATATCACTGAAAGTGCATCAATTCAACTCTATGCATTGTTATTTATTCTTTTAAAGCAAAGAATAATGCTATTGTTCATATAATCAATAAAAAACTTTCCTGTCAATAGGACATGACACTAGATCATTCCCCCCATTGTTATTCTTTACTTTTGCACAGGCAAACCTTGAGTGTATCCGCTGTACAGGTATAAATATTGAACAGCCAGTGGCTTGATAATCTAACATCCATACTTTGATGGGGTTTGCATAATAGTTACTCACATCAGCAGGTTTGTACCAGTGGACACATGCAAAATAGTGAATGTGATATTTATGTCCAATCTTGATGGAATGACTGAAGTGAAACTTAACAGTCCCAGCGCAAAGTGAGAATGTGTCTGTGTTTATGGATCCATTTTCCTGAGGCCAGGAAGCAAGGATGTAACTGGAACGGATACGTCGTGATTCAAGTCGTGATCCATAACAAACTGATCCAACCATAACTGAACCAAATTTGTGGATGATTTCACTTAAATCTTTGATGTTGATATTGAATGCAGGGTACAAAATGCTATAGACTTCCAGTAAAAGTTGCATGTCATCAGTGTCAAAGTGACTTATCCTGTAAGATGAAGGTACTGAAATACCTGCTAAATGATTATGCCAATCAATGTCCCCTCTAAGTGGTGCTATACATGGCAGTTGTTGTAGAGTATGACTGTCTAACCATGCTTCAGCCTCTGCAGAGTCTGATCTATTAGCATCAGCTGGTACAACTGCTGATCGTGTACAAATTGGAAGGAATTCATCTTGGAACTGTTGGGGTAAATTATCATTATTGAAGAACCTTGAAATTGTGAATCTTCTCATTATTTGAAGTTCAACTGATCTATTGTTTGTAGGGGTGCTTCCCAAGATACCATTGTATCGTTCAAAACTAAAACACCAAAAACTTGTTACTGGTCCATGGTCTAATATCACTTCTCTCAGATGGCAGTGTAAGTGCATATTAGGTGTAATTGTTGTTGAGATCTTGACAAAGCATTTCTGGTAAAACACCACTCCAAACTTCATCATCATCAGCAGCAGAAGAACAGGCGCTGGAGTCACTGTCATTGTCTGAACTATTTCCTGCAGCAGTGCTTTCACATGGTGAACTAGATTCATCAGAATATCCTATTTCCTGTGCAAGAGATTGGAGAAGGAAAAAAAAGATTAAAATATATATAGTAAATTCCTGTTGATTGAATGCCTATAGCGCATTAATAATAATAATTTATTTCTTGAGTGCATCACATAAAAATCTCAATGCTCTCACAAATGATGAAAAAACAATACATATTTATAAAAAAACTGGACAAATAAGAAATAACATAGTATATAATAATATATATAGTAGTTTCTAGGTAAATTAATGACAAAACATTTGAGTATTACTCCATTTACTGCTACTCGAGTTTCACGCTTTACGCTTACGCCTGAGGATCGCATAAGCGTGAAACTCGAGTACTAGCAGTAAATGGAGTAATTAATACTCAAATGTTTTGTCTTTAATTCACCTAGAAACTACTATTTCTGCTCTGCATTATAATGCATTGATCACTGTTTTATCGGTTTTGACAAATATCACTTGATTCATAATATATATATATCTGAGTAGTATACTGTTAAATGTACCCTCGTGAAATAAAGTTTATATTATTATTATTATTATTATTATTATTATTATTATTATTATTATTATTATATATATAACCAATGTGTATACTACTCAGTTTTTGAGTACATAGAGTTTAATACAATTTGTTTCGTAGACCGACGTGAAGTCAGTCCACTCTTCAGTTAATCTCTATACATAGAGATTAACTGAAGAGTGGACTGACTTCACGTCGGTCTATTCAGGTGAAGTTCACCGGTGAAACCAAGATAGTGCTCTACAATGAAGGAGCGAATTTAACCAATGTGTATACTACTCAGTTTTTATATATATATATAATTCAGGTGAAGTTCACCGGTGAAACCAAGATGGTTTCACCGGTGAACTTCACCTGAATTATATATATATATATATAGGTGAAGTTCACCGGTGAAACCAAGATAGTGCTCTACAATGAAGGAGCGAATTTAACCAATGTGTATACTACTCAGTTTTTGAGTACATAGAATTTAAACTCTATGTACTCAAAAACTGAGTAGTATACACATTGGTTATATATATAATATATATATAAATCAATTAATTAATTAAGAAAGATCAGGATAAATTAGTAACATATTAAAATACATGTACATTAATTAAAAATAATAATTTACTTCAAAAGTGCTTGTTTCTGCAGAATTAGAATTGGAGGGATGTTCTTCTGTTAGATTAGACAGTTCTGGAAATAAATAAAGTAGCATTAGTGTCAAATGTTTCAATGCAAAGTAATTAAAGTAATAAATACTGCCATTAGAACCTCATTATCTAGAACATAATTGTTTGAGATAGTGGGGCTTTTAACTTAAGTTGCAACGCCAAAATGCAAACTTTTATATCTTGGGGTGGGTGGGAAGGGTGAAAATTATCTCCGTTAGTAATAAAGAGTCACACATTGAATAAGCTTATATAAATCAAGGTAAATTATATGAATGAATTTATAAAGGCATTAACTACATCTGTACTGTACTGCTGTGCACAGCATATTGTTATATCATTGCAATGTGAATGATAAGAAACAAAGTTCTCTATGGAATAATAATATCATTGTAAGTAAAACTGTTAGCTTTATAACAGTTTTTAATATAACTGAGCAATAAAATATAATGTAAATACAGTTGTATCAGTGTATGCATTGCAGCTAAACTGGTAAAATGTGATGTTCAAGCATTTGTGTGATGTTTTAGCGATATTTAATAACATATCTTACCATTTTGTTCAGCTGACGACGTTTCATGGGCTGTACTTTCGTCTGATGAAGAGGAATCTTCGAATACCACATCCTTCACGTGGTGTAAAGAACGTGCTGATTCCAAATGTCTCTTCCTTTGGTGTCGTTCGTACGTAGATCGAGACACAAGACTGTCGCAGTGGTTACAATAAACATTTTGAGGCATAGCTTCTTGTGATGCGCTTTATAAATATATAAATATGAGTGTGACGAGGAACGAATTTGTAAAATACGATCAATCTCGCACGCGGCTCTGTGTATTTGTTGTTCCTGAAGTTGCTTAGCAACAGGAAACAGGGAGCCCGGTTTTGTTTTCATTTTGGTCTGGAATAGGGATAAAAATGTAAGGACCGGTGTTTACAGAGAACCACGAAATCATCACTATGAATGAGTATTGGAAGATTTTTCACAGTGTCTGATCTATAAATAAATGATCGTAGCGGCAAACTACCGTGCGTACGACTCGAAATATGGGATTCCCCACTACACGTCTAAAATAAGTCCGCATCAACATTTAAATGGTATTTATCAGCACCATAAAGGTATATTAAATGAATTATGTCTTTAAGTAGACAAAAATGATTTACTTAAAGTGTAATTAAATAGGTATTATCTTTTAAGTTAACTTTAATTAACGTTTTAATGCTAATGAAAGAAGTCACACATAAAGATAACTTAAACCTTTCTGAAATACGACTTAAATTTGTTTAGGCCTTTAAGGACATTTAAATAGATTTACGTAAACTTAAAGATTCTACAACAGATTTAAGAATCTTTCATCACCTTTAATTTTTCATTAAATTTGTTTTTTCGCCCTGTGAGTGGGCCATCGATCTTGCAAAAAACCCTCAAGGAAGCACACGACGTTAGTTCCACCAGAGACAGACTTCAGAAGGAAAAAAGGGCAGAAAAGAGCAAGGAGGTTCTACTACACAAAGGTTCAAGGTTGGGGATGAGGTACTCGTCTACTCACCAACAAGAAAAGGTCAAGTGAAGTCACTCCATAGAGCATGGGCAGGGCCCTACATCGTTATCCAGTGCCGCGAAGGGAACACATATCGTATTAAGAACTCTGACAATTTTCGACAAAGATTCATTCGTCACCATGATCAGCTACGTTACCTGCACTCTAGACCACTTCATCTTACCAAACCGAGCCAAGCTGATGTGACAGATGACAAACCAGTTCATGATACACAGCCTTCTGGAGTACCAAAGAAACCCACTACAAGCACCAACACGGTTCCACCCTCGACAAGTCTCCCGATCTTCGGAGATTCCGACGATGAAAGTGATGAGGACAGTGACAACGGGGAAGGTGAACCACAAGAGAATGGAGAAGCCCCAGGAGGATCAACCGAACCAGAAACAGCACGAAGAAGTCAAAGACAAAGGCGGGAGCCCCAACGCTTTGGAGAGTGGGTCCATTCCGACAGCATTAGGCCCTTGTATAGTGATGTTGTAAAAGGACAAATGACTAACTTATGGCATTGTAAGGGGGGGAGAGTGTAATGTTGACAGTGGTCAGCGGCCGCTGAACCTGAGCCGGTCAGCGGTCAACTTGCAAGAAAAGAACGTTCAAGTTACGTTTTGGAGTCACGTTGCAGTTCGAGACTGTTTAGACTGTTTTGATAAGTGAATTCATGAACAAATAAAGTCGATTACTTTACAATATGTAACGTTGTTGAAATCTGGGACATGCGACATGCTAACAAGATACTTACTATTTTAAATGAAGAGTTTTGCGACATAGAGGATTTGCATGCCTCAGAAGATGACTTTAGTGAATTCAAGGATATGTTTCTTGATGACTGGGAAACCTTCCTGGAAGATTTCGAATTGTTTGAGATGGCAATTGCCAACTTGTTAATTTCACAGCTTGAAGATTCATTTATGGAATTGACAACAAGTGAATAAAATGTATGAAAAGTTGGTATTCTTCTGCTGAAATACTTGAAATACTTGAATGAGCTCAAGTTAGTACCAATAATAGTAATAATAATGTAATATGTTCATATGTATGTGCATAGCTATTGTGGTAATTGCATTTAAACATGACACAATATCTAACAATGATATTTTAATTTATTGATGACAAGTCAAATATTTGATAAGACACACAGTATCACTCTACATATTAAAATGAAACAATCTACCGGTATGTATGTTTTCTTAAATATTCTTGATTCCATGCTACCGGTATATTTCATTTCAATATATATTTATTACTGTGAATAATAATGGAATAATCTAAACCATTAAAGGGGGACTATTACGTAAATCGTTCAAAATTTGATTTAGCTGAAACTTCACTGAAATAATGTCAAAGGCCCATACAATCAGTGGTTCGTTTTTCTCTCAGACATTCCAATGGGAAGTAATATATTTTTATGAATCTTTAGAGGTGTTAGTGACGTCACATACTCAAACCTAACAATCAACATGGCTTCGCTCCATACATTTCTTCATGTTTAATATCTTGAATTGTTTTATTTCTATGAAGCTAAACGTTAGTTTTCTTACATTATTTGTGCTTAGGATTGATTGTTTGACCAGTTTTATTCGATGCAGAACTGTTATCTGAACAAAACATTGTGATATTTTGACTCACAAAATACAAAGAAATGTATGGAGCTGAGTTTGGGTTGAGTAAGTGACATCACTGACAGCTCTAAAGATTCATAAAAATATAGTACTTCCCTCCAATATTGTGAAAATATTTTAACTAGTGATTATAAGACCCTTCAAGATTAATTCAGTGAAGTTTCAGCTTCATCAAATTTTGAACGATTTATGTCCCCGTTTAATAAGAATATTTTTCTTATAAAAATAATGTAGATATATCTGACATTGCACAGGGTGTAAATTACTAACTTGCTTGCATTGTGACATTAAGAACAGGTCTCTGTAAGAATCAAACAAAGTTGGAAATGAAATTTTTTAACCCCCCTTGAAATTTTGTGTGCAGGTAGGCCACCTAGGGGGGTGCACAAAAACACCCCATGTTGGGGTCATCAAATGTATTGTTGCCATGGAAACGGCAATTGTTCCTTCTGGCCCAGTCCCCACAAATTCAACCCAAAATTCCCTCCTGCAAAGTGCAAATGAATGAGGCTGGTTCTCCGGCGCATTTAAACCAATTTTATTCAAATTTGTTTCTAAAGCAGGTCAACTCTTCTAGTTTTACAAATAGTTAATGACTACAATTGTCTTCGAGTATTCGCTCAGAAAATCGACACTTGGCGAGGGGCCATGTCGGCCATTTTGACAGACAGGAAAAACAGGCACAAATGTTTCGCTTATAGCTCCGAAAGTACGCACTTCTGAGAACTTTTACTTTTATCACAACTTCTATAGACATCGATGTTACAGAATCCAGAAAAATCTCTTTGGGGAGTATGATAATTTTACTATGGGGATTCGTACCATTTGAGGGAAATGTTCAAAATATGAAAAATTCGTCATGTTGTAGCTTGATTATTTCCCTCAAAAATTCCTTTCATTGACTGAATACAGCTATAAAGCTAACTCCTATTATGTAGTGTACCCATTCAATGCAATTATTGAAAGTCTGAAGATGCGAAGTCTGAGAAATAAATATTCATTCAAGGCCTACCTTGCGAATTTGGGCAGTTTTCACGATGTCAGTCTAATCGATGAAATTGTACTCTGATTGTTCCACATTCTCGGCTATACATGGTACAGACACTAACAGGCATGAAATAGCTTTTATATTACAACTTAAAAGCGTCCAGATAGGAAAACTTTTGGTTCTTCCGCTCACACAAACCGGCACACTATCGAACGACTGGTAAATAAGAACTGTAAATATTGACGTTCACTCCAATCGAAGCAGGAAAATCATTCCACAGAGCTGTATATATGGTCCATACACTTTGTAAGAGCCTCGTGGTGTATCCTGAGTACTGTACTGTGCTGAAATGTTCCCAATAAAATCTTTAAAACAACAAGAAAATAGTGTTTGGTTCGTATTATCAAAACCGGAAATGTCATGCAATGTTAGCCGCTGACCGGAAGTGAGATCACTTCAAATACCTAGTTTAATTTGTATAGCTATAATAGAGAGCGATTTCTTATTTGTTTGCAAAATTAATCATGAAATACTTATCCTTTTCTGTCCTGCGTTTGTTCGCGTCGGTTTGAAAAGTATGGAAGACAAAAAACAAGTTTATTTCATAAATATGGCAAATAACTAGTCGCCAGAGGGTGTCCGCATATTCTGGGCTTTCGCCGCCTAGGCTTCGCGTCCCCTGACTTGTCCCTTGGCTCTATTAAATATCTCCCTGTATCCCATACCATGTTTTCACGTATGGCTTAGAGTTGACTGGAATCATATATTGGCAAAAACTGAAAAGTTTAACCAACATTCATTGGGTTGGATTTATTAATAGGCACTTTTTAAAAGCATCGAGGACGGGGATGTGAGGACGACGGCAGAGAAACAATAGCACTAACTACAAAATTCAATAACTTCTTCAGTGGGCACTCAAGTCTACAACCAAGAAAGTTAGATTTAGTGAAAAACAGAAGACCTTTCTGGACTGTAAGTTTAACAAATCGCAAGGGGTTTTCCATTGTCTGTACTCTTATTGACAATGGATTTGACGTCACAAAATGTTCTAAACTCAAGTGGAACCACGAGCGTAGCGAGTGGTTTCACTGCAAAGTTTTGAACATTTTGTGACGTCAAATCCATTGTCAACTAGACCCTGTCGGCAGGGTTCACTCGTGCCCTGGTGCCGGATTGAACCAGTACATGCTAAGGACCAGAGTAGAATTGGGATCCCTGTGGAAGTGTCAGTGTCGGGGCTTTCTCAGTATATCACCGTCCTGAATTCCTGAAAATTTGAATAACAATAGTTCATATTGTTGTATGCCTCGTTCTACAAAGAGTTCTTGATTTGAATAACAAAGGTTTTTCAGGATAGTGATATACTGACTGAAAGAGCCCAAAGTTTGTATTACGAGTTTGATTTTTGCTTGAAAACTTCCCTTTTCTACCTGGAACCAGCACATGTCGCAGTTATTTTCCGTGATCAATGCGGTATGTTTTATATTTCGCTCTTAGAGTGAAAATATTTGAATATTTTAAAAGTAAAATCAAGACGACAAGAGACCATTATCTTGGTATATATGTATTCAACGAGTAAAGTTCAATGATTCGGATAGTTGTTGTCGGTCGAGTTTTCATTTAGACTTCGAAATATAAAATACTGTGAAGGTTGTGTGACGTTACACGTCACGCACCATATATGGAGACTGACCATGACCTTGGCCTCGTGGCCAAATAGCGAGTTGTTGTGAAATATCGAAGGCTGAGTTTATATGTGTAAACAGCGATATTAAACACGGTTAAATCTTCACATTGGTGGCAGCGGTTTGGGCTACGAACTCTGGCTGAGAAGTAAGCGAATATTGGCAGAATATTGGCAGAAAAACATGGGTGATGAGGATAAAACAGCGGCGTGCGACGAGACAGTGTCGACTTCAACTAGTAGTAAGGGAAAAGCACCATCAACTTCGGGAGAAACGAAGGTAAAATCTAAGTCAATTGACTTGACTCCCATGCAAGAGCTTGCTAATACGTTGGCAGAAGTTCTCAAAAGTGCAACAGCATCAACTGTAAGTGTTAGTTCAGAAGCAACAGCAGCAAGGAATGTCAAACCGCCGAGAGCTTACTCGGTTGGACACAATTTCAAAACATGGTTAGCACAGTTCATGCAATATATTAACCTCGTGAGAGTAAGAGAAGCTGATCGCAAAGCGTACCTGCTAACCTTATTCAGGGCTGTTGAGCTGTTACGATTGCCTCAAGAACTTTCGTTTAACGATTTTACGGCAAAGCTTAGCAAGCGTTTTGACTCGGGCAAATCCAAGGAAGATTACAAATTGCAGTTAAGGTCGAGGCGCCAAAGGTCAAACGAAGATATCGATAGCTTTGCAGACGCAAAAATAAAATAGAAAATAGAGCACATTTGAGCGACATTTGCTGGTGTAAAGTCGTCTTCAGGTTTTGAACACTTTGATTGAATTGAGAAATACGTGCGCAGGTTTAGAAGAATTTGTCAGTTGATCAGAAGTATTGACAACAATAAATCTGTTTTTGACCGGTAAAATCCTTGTCTTTTATGTTTAGTTGTGTGTATATGTAGACCACTTTTAGCGGCTTTTGCTTGTGTATTAAAAGTTGTCTTCAGATATTGAACAATTTGAAAGAATTGAGATATATTCGTGCGCCAGTGTGAAGAATTTGTCAGTTGATCAGAATTATTGATAACAATAAATCAGTTTTTGACGCGTAAAAGCCATGGCTATGTTATAAAAGCAATGGTCAATGCTTAGCTGTGCGTATATCCAGTTCTGGATGCACTTGGTCGGCTGCTAAGCACTCAAGAAGCTAGAGTCGCACTCGGCTACGCCTCGTGCGACTCTTACGCTTCTCTCGTGCTTAGCAGCCTCCCGCGTGCATCCAGAACTGGATATACGCACGCTAAGCATTGACCATTCCTTTAATCTAAAAAAAAAAAATCTCCGATTTGTTCATGTTATTTTCGTTCAAACGTTATGGCCCTATTTGTTGACAACATAGCTCTAAAATCAATTGTTTAACTTTGGAGTAGGATTGCGGTTGATCTAAAACAGATATCGGAAAATTGAGACACCGTTTTGAAGTTCATTATCTCGAGAGTCTGTTAGTGTGTTTTTCACAAGCAAAACTTAAGAGAGCATCCGTCATAGGACCAGGCAGGGGTGATACATGCCATCTCTCCGATTTCAATGAAACTCAGCCAAAAGAAAGGCCTCACCTGAAAACTCCTCAAGCCAAAGTAGCTCAGATTTTAGTTCAATTCCGGGGGAGTTAGACCACCCCCCCTCGTTTTTCAGTAATTATTCAAATATTTCCTTGAAAAGTACTATAAAAGTAAGCCTCTTTCCTGCTCACCCAATTCAATAGTTTCTTTTCTTCTTTTATGTGAGTAATTGTATGCCTTTTGTTGATTTATAGCAAAAGCACTGATATATTTGAAGCTATCCCTGTTGATTGACAGCTGTCAATCTTTACCTATGTCACACAACATTTTTCAATAGTGTAAATTTGACAATATTGCAGTGAAAATATCTCCAATGAGGCACCTTCGTTTTCAAAAGTAACTACATCACGAGTTACACCAACCCTTCTACTGATAATATCAGGAATCAAATGTTTGGCCTCTCTCAAAATTTCTTGACAACAGCAGTATGAAATTGACACACACCACAGGAAGCCCATGTTAGTTTCTGCCATATAAAAACCCAAATACAATAAGAAAACAATGATATGTTCTTACTTTCTACTTTTATTCACGTGTATATAGTGTACATCGTTCTGTATTTGCCACTACTAAAGCAGAAAATTTACTAATCCACACAGCAAGCCCGTAAACTGTATACGAATCGCCTATATCTTCATTTATGCACTCAACCAATTTAGGATTTTCTTGATTCCAATCAATTAAAGCACACATAATCACAATCTAAACTTTACTTAAGTCCTCATAAGCTTTATGTTGCTGAAGCTGTTGCTTACAAAGTGTTTGTCTTTCGTTACTAACGGAGTATTAAATGTTTACATTGCACTCACCGTCACGTCGAATTTCCCAAAAATTGACTTTCTTAAACAATCTCGATCCCACAAACTGAATAACTAAATGCTTTCATTGGATTTGTAAACCTTTAGTGATTGAAAACACCGGGGGGGGGGGGGGGTACTCCCTTTGTCCAAGTGGTAGGGGTGATCGGCGGTCCTTTTAGGGTTGAAAATATTTTCTGTGTGTACCTTTTAGGGTTCCGACTCGTAACATCACTCCGTACCTTTTAGGGTCAATTGTTATTTATTTTCTTTATTGAACAAACATGAAAGAACAGAAGAAAGATATTGTCCAGTCACTGATTAAACGATATCAACACAATAACTTTTTCGCCATATATGGTCGTACATTTTAGGGGTCGAAATGAACATGGCTTCAACAGCTCTTTTAGGGATCGTTTTCAAAACCGACCGCCGATCACCCCTACCACTTGGACAAAGGGAGAACTCCCTCCCGGGCGATTTTCCCTTCCAAATGACACGAGATTGATAAAGCTTAATACAGCCTTCTTCAGGACAAGAAAAGCAGCGTACTCCGCAGTTGTTGTTGCTGCTGTTGGTGGTGTTATTAATGGTGATTCTTGCAGTGGGTCAGGTATAGCTAGCACTGCTAGTCACAGACGTGAAGACATCGCCCTGTTGGTTTGGGATGCTAAATGGCTAAATGGCTGGACTGTGATGATGCCATTGTCAGTCTTTCCCATTTAATGTCATTTTTTGATTTTAACATATTTTGCAGATCTTCATAGCACATATATTTTAAGCAGGAAAAAAATGTCGGTCACCGTCTTTGTTTCGGATATATTTTGTCGTAAAAATCGAAAATTTGGCCGCCGTTTTTAATTCCGAGGACAGAATGGGTACTAATGAGAGTTTCTTTCTTTAAAAATGGGTGCTAGCCTGCGAGGCGGCCCAATGGCTACAGATTGGAGGGACTATCTAAAATTGGAAGGGATATCCCCTCCGATCCTATCCTATTCCCTCCGATCCGTACCCTTTGGGCCGCCACAAAGCCATTGGAAATCGAAAACATGTGAACTAAGCTATTTTAGCTATCAAATAAGGAAAAAAATGGATATTATTTCGAAAAAAATGTTTTTGGTGATTTTGACTTATTGCTCGCGCGCAATAGAAATGCACGCGAACAATGACCGCGAACGTCTTTATGATATATAAAGGTAAATATTTTTGAAATGCATATATGTAGCATACCCTAGCTTGATTTTCATCATGCGTAATCAGTACATTAAGATTGCTAGGTCCAGGTTGTGCTAAATCAAGAACAGGATGCGGCTCCTCCATCGGCAAAGGGGTACTAGACGGCCGGTTCAGTTGACACTTCAATCGCCAGATTGCTCTCTTGCTCAACCTCACCCATTGCAGCCACGTGATTATCATGCGATACACTTTAAAAAGCTGTGCGCTCAATTTACCCCCCTCTTTCCATCATGCAGTGCTCCGTTTTAAGGGTATTTAAAGCTAATTTACAAATACCTATTTAAACAAAAAACTATTGCTCAAAAAGTATACAGCTTCTGGACAAAAACATTATCTTCATCTTACCTGCACCAGCAGGAACAAGAACATTCCACTTCTTCGCAATGTCTTGGCTCAGTTAAAGTGTGCTCCTCGTTCTGGCTTCCGAGACCTTATTCCATGTAGTGGAAGACAACATTTCCACAAAATTCCTAGTTCGCATTTATGCTTTGGGCAAATAGTCATATCCATACCCTCTTCATTGAAAAGCCCGGCACGTGCTAGAATGAGGTATTTCCCAGATGCTAAACACGTCTGTGCAACTTTTTAAACTTGTCTCAAATGTGATTTGATATTTTTCACGCAAGAGTTAAAAAAAAAATGTATGGTTCGGAAACCTTGGAAAAACATCGCACCCACTTTTAGAAAACGATGATAAAGAACACGATCGCGATAGAATTGACATGTTTTTGCTACGACCACTAGAGAACTGAACTATTGACTTGTGCTTACTCAAACAGTACAAGCGTAGTTCAAGTGGTGATCCGCACTGGAGTAAATACGTTTTGTTTCAATGTAATTCAATTTCGTAATACCCGATAAATGACTGGCACAAATTGTAACATTTATTATTGATTTACTTTGTAGCAGACTCGAAAGTAGATCTACAAAGTGTTTTTTCAGTTGATTCTAAACCAAGTACAAATCAATATGGATCTTTTCGTAGTTTCCCAGATTGCTTCAGCTGGATTCTGCGCGCGCAAGCGAGGTCAGGGTACAAAATAGATCGAAAATTTTAAGAGAGAATGAAGAAATTCAGTAGAAAACTTAAAGTGCAACTAACCCCTATGAGATTGTTTTAAAAACCTATTCAATATATGCTGAATAGTTGGTGGGTTCAGTATTTTGTGATTTGAACCTTGCATTTATGAGTTATAGAGGTTTGAAATTTGATGACGTCTACTAAGGAATTTGCCATTACTTATTTATAATTTTTCAAGAAGAGCTTAATTTTTGAAATGGGCAAAAAACTATTCTGTAAGTTTACAAATGTCTATAATCAGCACAAGGGTGTTTTTGTATAATAAATGATTCCTTTAGTAGACATCATCAAATTTGCATATTGATATTTCAAACCTCTATAACTCATAAACTCAAGGTTCAAATCACAAAATACTGAACCCACCAACTATTCAGCTTATATTGAATATATTTTTAGAACAATCTCAGAGGTGATAGGCACTTTAAGATCAGTATATGCAAATTCTCAAGCAAAACAAAAAGTTTTTTCCTGTTCTTGATTAGATACAGTAGTCAATATTTTCCTCAATACACGACCGATTCTAGATATTTTTTACCCTGACCTCGCCTGCACGTGCAGAATCATGAAGCATTCTGGGAAACTACGAAAAGGTGCATAGGTTTGAGATGTGCATTGACATTTATCTGGACATCTGACCATAAGACCAACCATTGCTTCTGAGGCTATTTATAATTATTAAAAATATATATATTTGCATGCGCGCGTCTTTTTTGATGGGTTTCCTGTGGTAGAGAGCGCGCGCGCGATACGTTGGGTTCGGCTGTGCATAGAAATGCATAATGTTGGTATCCCTGTGTACGTCCTGCGGGACGCGCCCGCAGCAATGTGCACATATGTACTGCGGGACGCGCGGGACGCGCACAGGGAGCCCAACATAATATATTTTATGCACAGGGAGCCCGACATATACATATTGCGCACGCGCGCGCTCTACCACAGGAAACCCATAAAAAAAATACACAAATCTCATTTTATTTGATTATTTAGTAGCCCCAAAAGCAATGGTTGGGCTGCCTGTGATCTGACTGGCAAAACAGTATATAGAACAAAGTCCAAACGTCAACTGAAAGGTCTTTCTAGCGCATAGTTTGATTAGAAGAAGAAACATAGACACAGGAATGAACAAAGTAAGACTCAAAATAAGGAAAAACAAACTGGTAGCTGGTGTGTCGCGCGGTTTACAAGTGTGTTATGCTCTTTACAGTAACCGCTGACCGGATATCACTTGAAATGTGAATGTCACGCACTCTCGTGTCCTTCGCAAGGGAGAATCAGCACTTTTACTATTATCTTGTGGTATTATTGATGTTTTCAATCACTAAAGGTTTACAAATCCAATGAAAGCATTTAGTTATTCAGTTTGTTGGATCGAGATTGTTTAAGAAAGTCAATTTTTGGGAAATTCGACGTGACAGTGAGTGCAACGTAAACATTTAATACTCCGTTAGTAACGAAAGACAAACACTTTGTAAGCAACAGCTTCAGCAACATAAAGCTTATGAGGACTTAAGTAAAGTTTAGATTGTGATTATGTGTGCTTTAATTGATTGGAATCAAGAAAATCCTAAATTGGTTGAGTGCATAAATGAAGATATAGGCGATTCGTATACAGTTCACGGGCTTGCTGTGTGGATTAGTAAATTTTCTGCTTTAGTAGTGGCAAATACAGAACGATGTACACTATATACACGTGAATAAAAGTAGAAAGTAAGAACAGATGTTTGTTTTCTTATTGTATTTGGGTTTTTATATGGCAGAAACTAACATGGGCTTCCTGTGGTGTGTGTCAATTTCATACTGCTGTTGTCAAGAAATTTTGAGAGAGGCCAAACATTTGATTCCTGATATTATTAGTAGAAGGGTTGGTGTAACTCGTGATGTAGTTACTTTTGAAAACGAAGGTGCCTCATTGGAGATATTTTCACTGCAATTTTGTCAAATTTACACTATTGAAAAATGTTGTGTGACATAGGTAAAGATTGACAGCTGTCAATCAACAGGGATAGCTTCAAATATATCAGTGCTTTTGCTATAAATCAACAAAAGGCATACAATTACTCACATAAAAGAAGAAAAGAAACTATTGAATTGGGTGAGCAGGAAAGAGGCTTACTTTTATAGTACTTTTCAAGGAAATATTTGAATAATTACTGAAAAACGAGGGGGGGTGGTCTAACTCCCCCGGAATTGAACTAAAATCTTAGCTACTTTGGCTTGAGGAGTTTTCAGGTGAAGCCTTTCTTTTGGCTGAGTTTCATTGAAATCGGAGAGATGGCATGTATCACCCCTGCCTGGTCCTATGGCGGATGCTCTCTTAAATTCCATGTGCAATCGAACTTTTAGAACGCACTACGGTCGAATTTCACGTATACTCGCCTAACAATTTCTATAATGCAAAATCTAAAAATATGAAAGTATACTCAAAAATTACATTTATTCAGCTTTCAGAAAATGTATACTTTCTTG
This sequence comes from Actinostola sp. cb2023, assembly GCA_033675265.1. Classification (NCBI taxonomy): domain Eukaryota; kingdom Metazoa; phylum Cnidaria; class Anthozoa; order Actiniaria; family Actinostolidae; genus Actinostola; species Actinostola sp. cb2023. The sequence continues at coordinate 38,651 of JAUJYZ010001141.1, read as the reverse complement.
GCAAAATATTGTAAAGCGTGCGTGTTGTCGAAGTCCGAAGACATAGGGGTCCAAAGCGTATCCTGATACCTTAAAGAAGTAGAAGTGGTAGGATCTTGAAACTGGAGTGATTTTAAAGCTCTTGAGTTTGCCTTTTTAATAGGTGGTTGGATAATCGGGTCCGTCGTTTCAGTCTGCCGCTCTGACTCTTGTGGGAAGTTTTCTGGTTTCTGATGCTTTTTTAAACTTTAAAAGAAGTTTGTAGCAACCATTTCTGCATACAACAAGTCAGTGCTGTGTGAGAAAATTCTGACGTCTACGACGGCTGATCGTATCAGACTGGGAAGATCAGCAGAACGTTTGCCAAAAATCAATACAGTCAACTCTCCGCTAACGGACACTCTCGTAAGCCGACAGCTCTACTTACGGACACCTTTTCAAATCCCCGTTTTACCACCCAGTAAAACTCTGTATTTACACATTCCCGTAAGCGGACACTTTCTCGTAAGCGGACGCGGACACTTTTGAAAATGAAAATTGGATTTTTCTTTTGTTTACGCTCTCTCGTAAGCGGACACACCATATAATAATGGACTTTCGGCAATGGTATTTGTCTTTTTAAAGACAAATTAAAATTAAAATTACTTGGGCTTCCTGTGGAATGCCCAAGTCTAAGATTACAGACGGTTATTCTTGTTTCTACGCCAAATGTGCAAGTGGTCACCATAGCGCATGCGCATGCTAATCTTCTCTGTATCGTTCCAATTTTTGAGTATACAGAAGTTGTGGTCAGCAGCTTATCAACGAAATTCAAGATGGCAGACATACGTAACGATAAATCAAATCACCAGCAGCATTCAAAAAGGATTTTGCCGTGCTCTCTTGCTCGAGCCAGTCGAGTCGTTCATTAATACTGCTTAGTAAATATGCAAATATCCTAGAGAATACTTTTTGGCCTTGCAATTCTGTCTGAAAGTGTATTTCTAACAGATGTCTGTGGCTTAGTAAGAACTCGATCGTAATTTTATTGAGTTTGTGAAATCGTTTCTTGCAAGGTAATCGAAATGTGCTTCGCCAGCTTGTCAGCTAGGAGTGTGTGTTGAAGCTAATTACGTATGCATGCTCTACTGAGTCACGCAACGAGTGACTTAAATTCTGCAAGTAATACATGTAGGCTAAAACTACTTCTGTATGATGATACAAGCTATTAGGTTTCACATTTAAAATCTATCAAAACAGCTTTATTAAGAAGCCCAAGTTCACGCTAGTAGAGCGTCTTGTTTGCAATAAATCAACAAAAAGATGACCTTTTACAGAGCAACAGAACAGTGGGGATCGGTTTTGTCAAATCTCCATTTGTCCGCGGGGAAGCAAGGTGTACGGTTCAGTTGCTATTTTTCTCTACCGATTAAAACGTAATTAACTCTCCCGTAAGCGGACATCCACCCTATTTTTCTTTGGTGTCCGCTTACGGGAATAGCATACTATTCGCGGCAGTCCCTTTCACGCTCGCTTAATAAGAGATGGAGAAATGCGCCCGCGCCCAGACGCTTAGCGTTTGATGCGGTCTAATACCAAGTCACTCGAGACCTTTGCCAATACTCAAAAAGCCAAGTCCAAAACTTAACTAGGCAGGACCCTCCAGCCACCCAAAACTTAGGATGAGTGGCTTACGTGGAAGGCATAGTGAAACGCGCGAGACTGTTTTAGCTAGTGTATGACACTATATATGGAGGCAGCTGCAGCCACAGAAAGGTGGGCGTGAATCAATAATCTACAGGCTGCCAGCCCTTGGGTGGTAAAAGGAGATGGAAATATAAGGTAAAGCGTTTCTGCGCGGGAGTAACCCACCCAAGGGATGACAGCCTGAGCGTCAGTAATCCGACTAGGGCATTAGACATCCTTTCAGGCTACCATAGGAGATAGGGAAAACCCAAATAGCGCGGGAGAGGACACAAAACAAAAACTTCACAAAATGTTAGAGCAACGGAAATAAACCGAAAATAAACCGAACAGGGACAGTATCACGTATCTGAGGCATAACACCATCACCGAATTAATAATTCTTGTAGCGCCCACAAAGGGCCAACAGTGAAAATACTGTAAGGCACGCACAATCAATGATATGCGAAAACGGGAAGAACAAAGGGAGGCAATCACAAAGGAAAGGAAACAAAGGGAGGTGTGGAGGGAGGAACAACAACAAAGAGAAACAATACAACACCAAATTGGATGCAAATGCGAGAAGCAGCAAATCTGCAAATGTCGAAAACACAAATATACCCAAATTTGAACAACTCAGTCGAATTTGCACCGTCTTGACAATATATAGGGTGCAGAACGCTATAATAATAATAATAACGCTAAGGGAAATCATTGCTCAACATTAACCATGCAACTAGAATGCTTGGACATTACGTCACGGTACGCAAAGGGAAATATCAAGCACAAGCCATACGACAATGTTCAACCTCATACCCCTAAGCATGCAAAACTTATATATAAACGAGGCAAAGGGGAGGGAAAGCATACATAAAGTAAAGATGACGTTGTATCATGTTGTATAGTACCGACTATAGAACACAAACAAACAACCGAGAAGGGAAACTGAGGGAAATGCAACTCCACAAACCCGGTGTTTGCGAGGCCAGCACGGTAAACAAACACTCACTTGAGAGTTCAACACACGTGCAAACTTTTTGGGAGCCGAGGGAAATGCAACTCCACAAACCCGGTGTTTGCGAGGCGAAGCACGGTAAACAAAAACTCACTTTAGAGTTCAACATACGTGCAAACTTTTAGGGAGCCGAGGGAAATGCAACTCTACAAGCCCGGCGTTTGCGAGGCGAAGCACGGTAAACAAAAACTCACTGTAGAGTTCAACACACGTGCAAACTATTGGGGAGCCGAGGGAAATGCAACTCCACAGACCCGGTGTTTGCGCGAGGCGAAGCACGGTACACAAAAACTCACTGTAGAGTTCAACATACGTGCAAACTTTTTGGGAGCCGAGGGAAATGCAACTCCACAAACCCGGTGTTTGCGAGGCGAAGCACGGTAAACAAAAACTCACTGTAGAGTTCAACATACGTGCAAACTATTAGGGAGCCGAGGGAAATGCAACCCACAAACCCTGTGTTTGCGAGGCGAAGCACGGTAAACAAACACTCACATTAGAGTTCAACACACGTGCAAACGTTTAGGGAGCCGAGGGAAATCGAACGAACTTGAAACCGACCTATAAAACGTTTATACCTGAAAGGACCATGGTCTGGATTCGCAGCAGGTACTTATATACTTGGTTGGGATGACTTCTCAACGCCTGGGCTTGTTCAACAGCAGCTAGGACAGGAATTTGTTCATCGGCCATGACTGAGTAAGGATATAGGTAGCGTAGCGAAGAGTTCTTACGCGAACTGGGCAGTAATTAGATGCAGAGCTCTTATTTATACTCGCGCTGCAAGGGACTGGCGCGAATAGTTCTCATAAGCGGACAGCTCTACTAACGGACACTTTTTTCAATTCCCGAGGGTGTCCGCTTACGAGAGAATTGACTGTATCTTGTTAACAGAGAGACAAGTTTTTGAACACAGAAAACATTTTTCGTCACTGTCGATCACTTTTAGAGGAGTTTTGTCCATCGCAACATAGACTTTACACACATTTTGAAACTGTCAAAAGTGTTTATTTTCATTATTTTCATTTCCCGGGGAAAACACGTCATGACCTTTATTCTCTTCGTTGATTGGTTCACACTACACAATAGCTTACGCGTGATTGGTTTATTTTAGACAAAGGGAATGGAATTGTAGCGTTGGTTTCAGCAGCCATTTGTTGAGAGGGAGCACAGGGATCCCGAAAATAAGAACGGGTGCACAGGAGACTACATACATTAGCAACTTTTATTGAAATCATACACTGTTTTGTTATATATAAATTTTATTTACCACCGATTTCATTGATATGCGCAGACAGATTCCTGGTGCGAGTTTGTAGATTCTCTTCCGTCAATCGGGCACATTTGGCGAGACTGCCAATTACAGCCAAGGAGTTTGACTCGATAAACGTTTGGTTGTTTGAGAGATTAAACTGGTTATTGAATTCCCGCGTGCAAAATTATCTTTGAACAAGGCCGGTCGAATTTTCTAAAATGTGCAATAACAAAAAACAATTTACAAAATAGGAAATAATCTCCAGCAAATTTAGAATCTGCATTTATTCAGCTTTAAGAAAATTTATACTTTTATACATGTTGGACGAGTGGTTAGTGCTCTACGCGGCTTTCAGTGAACAGTGGTCGCGAAGGTCCCCTGATACCTTAAGACTTGCTGACATGCATTAATTTCACAGTGTAGTGGTTCAGGGCTTTGTCTTTCTGCAAATATTCAAATGCGGGGAGGACGTATCCCATTCTGTGCCATGAATTCTAGCTTTTTACCATGCTTGCTTTTCTCTGTGCATGTGTCTGGCAGCTTGTTTATAAAACTTTCAACCATTTTGACATTTTTGACAATGACAATGTTTTATTTGGCAACTTTAAAATACACTACAATAAAATATATATTATCTCTGGTCTCTAGTATTGTTTGTGTAAGGGGTCCAAGTATCACTTTCGCTGAAGCCAATGGACCATCCCATCGTTGTAATATTGCCTTTACATACATTCGCATAGGGTGAGGGATATGTCGCTGCTTGATGGACTTCATTGGTTGCCCAGCTCTGCCAGCACATATCAACACTAGGCTGGAATTCGACAGTGTACTGCCTGCCACCAATGGTTAACATATTGCCTTCTAATAAACACATTTCATCCGTATGCTGTTGCCATAGGTCACACAAGCAATAGGTACTGGAATTCCTTACTTCTTACACGATCCCCAAGGTTGCACATGGTCAAACTCCCTACTGACATTGTGATCTCAGATGTCTCTGGTGCACCATCATCAGAAAATTGAAATATGAAATGGTTTTCAATGTCATTAAACCATTTCAGTTTCTTAAACAGGTGAGAAATTCGAAGATGCATGTCAATAATCATAATCATGAGTCCTGTGACAGTTCTTGCAACTCCAGGTGTTTCAGGTATCTACAAAAATAACAATAAATAAATTACATTGATTAAATGGCATCGTTTTGCATGGTATAGCTAACGCAACGTTCTTCATGGAGTTGAAACATCTCTCAAGTCTCTCATGTCTGTAACTGACTGGAGGGGCTGTTTTTCCATCCATCTCACAGCGTCCTCTGTTTCTTCAATTGTTGGCCGAAGACACAAAGGGAAATTCAAGAAAAATCAATATGTCTAGAAGGCCATGCCCTTGGTCCATGCGTGTTATAGCAGAAGGAAAGCCCATGGCAAAAAAAAAAGACAAATGGAGAGAAGTATCAGGGAAGGCAGTTGGTTGGAACATTCAAACTTAACTATCGAAGAAGTTAACCTATTGGTGGACTCGAGGTTTAGATGAAGTAACAACTTGTGCTTGGGACAAATACTGCAGTCGATTGGGACATGTTTTGCCAGTTCAAACTAGACCCGAAGAGAGCTGTTCTACTTTAGATCGAACCAAAGTAAATTATTGCTAAGTCGGTCGTGCGCTTTACTTAGGACGAGTTCAGCTCCATGCATGAGGAGAATTCCCGCCAAAACAAGCCGGCAGACGCGACTGCGCGCTGACATATGTTTACCTTGTTGCTATTAAAATATTTGAAAACCAATGCAGTGTCTTTCCGTCATTTTCTTTTCGTAACAACAACACTTAAATTATGTTTAAACGAGGAGGCTAAAATCTAAATATTTTCAGCTGAAACGGCAGTCAAGGAAAAGTGGTGCAGGGGTTGTTTCGTGGACTTATTGGGCGAAATTGCCCTATACCATTATGAGGTAACGGCTTATTTATGAGGGGGACAGAATCGTGAAGAACAATAGAAATTTGAACTAAATCTGCTTTGCTGAGGTTCGCTTGATTTCAAATTGACTAGTTTCCAGATATTATGTTCATCGATACTTTTCCCACAATATTTACTGTGTTTGGTGACTTTTATCGCTTTCAGACCGTCTGTAAAATACATTTATATGGGAAATCCTTTGTGTTGTTGCTGTTTTGTCCCCCTCTAGCGACCATGATCCTTAGCGTTTAAACAATAGATTGTTTTGATTTGACGTCATAGTGGTATAGGGCAATTGGATTATGTTGTTGTGCTCTGCAGAGTCGCTAGCTTGCGTAACCCGGCGCTAGGGAGAAAAAGGACAAAAAAGGAGGGGAAGAGGGGGGAGGGGAGGGGGAAAAAGGGACTGGGGAGGAGGGGAAAGGAGGAGAGGAGGGAGGGAGCGCCTGCAATGGTCCTATCGTTTACGCGTTATTTTCCGTCCTCTGAGTGGACGGAAAATTCCTATTGGTTGAGAAGGTGCTGAAGGTGAAGGGATCGGGTGTCGACAAGAAATCATGGCGGACGATGTGTTTGAATCCTGCTTAGCAGAAGTTATCACAAATTTAAGAAGCTATATAGGCCCTCAATTCTCTTTCAAAGACGAACAAGTCATCTCTATACATCAACTATTTAGTGGAAAGGATTTAATAGCAGTATTACCGACTGGATTCGGAAAAAGCCTCATTTTTCAAGCTCTAGTATTATTGAAAGAACGACAACATGGCCGCAAAGGATGTATTCTAGTAATCACTCCTTTGAACAGCATAATCAAAGACCAGATACTAGAAGTATCGTCGCTGGGCATCACAGCTTGTTCTCTCGTGGAACACATTGATAATTTAGAGGATCTACTTTCTGGAAAGTATTCAATTGTGTATGCTTCAGCCGAATGTGCCACAAACAAAAGGTTTTTGTCTCATCTAAAGAAGGACTCGTTCTTTAAAAGCAATCTTCTTGTATGTGTCGTAGATGAAACGCACACAGTAGAAACTTGGACCGGTTTGAGGTAAAGTAAATGACTTCAATAATTGAACGTCTGTGCAGAAATATTCTGACTTAAAGTTAAACTTAACAGGGGCAAGAATCAGAAATCTAAAATGACTAAAGGCGAGGCATTCCGTGCGGATTATGGAGAACTTGCAATTCTACGATCATTTTTCAACGAAGGTACGTACCAATGACTGATTAAGATATGTTTGTATATGATATTGATCTGATATTTGTTATTTGATAGGAACACCTGTAGCAGCTCTCGCTGGGACTGCTGATGCAAGTACCATTTCCAAAGTAAAACAGCTTCTTGTGTTGAAGAACCCTTTGGAAGTACGAATTAGCCCAAACAGAGCTAACATTCGAATTTCGGTTATGAAGGCCAAGAAAGAACATATCATGAAGAATCTGGACTGGCTTGTGAAGACAGTAAAGGTAGAGGGTGAAAAAACTCCACAAACCATTATTTTTTGTAACACAATGAACGACATTGCTTGTGTGGCAAATTTGCTAATGCTGAAACTTGGAAAGGCCGCCTATTCCCCCCAAGATTCAACTGAATCCAATAACTGTCTAATAGGCATATATCACTCAAGCTCCTGGGAGCAAAACAAAGAAAGAGTTGTAGATTCGTTGAAGAATAACAAGAAGATAAGAGTTGTTGTTTCTTCATCTGCTCTGAGCATGGGTGTAAATTTTCCAAACATCTCATATGTTGTTAACTTTGGTCCTGCACGCTCACTGCTTGACCAACACCAAGAATTTGGACGAGCTGGCAGGGATGGAAGACAGAGCCATGCCTTGATAATTTTTCATGGTCAACAGCTGAGCCAGTGTGAAAAGGCAGTGAAGGACTTTGTCAAAACACAAGATGGGTGTTTGCACGTGACAGCCTACAAGCCATTTGATGACAACATAACACCACAAAGTCCTTTACATGATTGTTGCAGCTATTGCATAACTATTTGCAAGTGTGATGGAAATTCATGTGCAAGACAACCACCAATATTTGAACAAAGCCAGTGCGACAGTGACAGTCCTCGTATTTCATTATTGACAAGGCCTATTACAGAAGAGGACAAAATGGATCTAAAGGAGCTTTGAATGAAGTACGCCAGCGAAAGGGTCACAATGACCAATTATTGTTTGGTGGATTTTCAGAAGAACTCATAGATGACATCATCAAAAACTGCTCCAGATTATTTACAGTAAGTGATATAATGGACACATGTCCAGTATTTTCCATTCGAACCTGCATGGATATCTTAGAAGTAGTCCAGGAAGTCTTTGATGACATTCCGAACTTTGATGAATGCATGGATTTACTTTGGAAGGGAGAGCTCAAAAGCAGCAATGCTTTATGTTTGGAAGGTGCAATTAAGGCCATTGACTTCAGTCTGCCTGAGAACTTTTCAGACAGTGACGACAAGGAGCTACCAGAAGTGCTTAATTGGTAACAATTTTTAATCACTAGACACAAGTAGTGTATTATTATTATGTGTTTACCAGGGGTGATCAGAGGTGGGTAAATGTACATAAATGTATCACACAGCTGTTCCAAAAATAAAGTGTTGCCAAAAGCACTCAAGCCTTCACAACAAGAACCTTTTTCCCATAATGGTGACTTCTAATGACTCTGCTAACACTGCTGCTATGTGTTTTCAGTGAAAGTTACATTAACATGATTTGTGTATGTAGAAGCATACAATTAGTCTTGTGTATATCATGTAAAATGAGTGCTTGTAGTGAGGATTTTTGAAACAGCTATATACATGTATACACCTAATTGCAATAACATTGTCATATATAAAAAAGAAATTTACAAAATAGGAATTATAAATATAAAACAAAAGGAGTTTACCTCGAGTGCTCTGCTTCTGTCTTTTAATACCTATTTTGTAGTTTTCTTTTTTATATGATAATGTTAACGATTGCAATTAGGTGTACAGTGTACATATATACCCATACCAGCTTCTTATGTGTGTAGATGGAAGGATACTATGAAAACATATTCATACCCGTTTCTTAAAAGCAGTTTATTTTGCCATGATATTTTCAAATTTTTATCATTCATGCAAGTGTAGACATGTTCATATTTGCCAAAAGTGGCACTATTCCACATTGTAAACAATGTTTATTCAAAACATACATGTACATGTATTTGGTCCATGTGAATGTGTCATTCCATGCATTCTAAATTAGAACCATATATCATGTATGTCAGTATGTTAGGTCTTTTACATTATTGGTTAATTGACCCCAACTCTCAATCAGTTTTCTCATCCATTTATGTAGATCTCTGTAGTCTAAGTTTGCAATAAATTTCGAGCCAAATTGGCTAAATGAAGGGTGTCCTGCTCGGCCTTCTGCATGTACAAATACTCGTTTGGATATCAGATCTTTAGTAATTTGGTGGACAGCCTCTTCTTTTTTGGCCACAGAGCGAGTTGCATTTCTTTCAGAGAGCTTGCAATCTTTATCAATCCCATCCAGAATAACTTCAACTGAGTCTAGGGTTTGTGCTAGACGGGCAGCATTTCTTTCATTGAGGTTGGGCCCAAGTGCTCTCCACATTTTTTTGAGAAGTCTATTTTGGTGTTCCTTTTTTAAATCCAACGAAATGTTTTTGCCTTGGCCACCATGATTATTATAGAATCTATTCCACTTGAGTCTGTCAGCTTCAAAGTGCGTTAAAAGAGCACATATTTTAACAAGATACAACAATGTTGCATAGGCATATTTTGTATGTCCCTTAGACTTGTAGATAAGTAGCAACAGTTTATAGATTTCAAACAGTCGATGGCCATCTCCTTCTTTCACAGCATCTTCAAAGGACATTAGAATAAGGCCAAACATTAACTTGGATTGATGATAATTAAACATATAATCTTCTGTGTCTTTAGTTTCATCCTTCCTTTCTTCCTCCAGGGTTGAATGATTAGAGACACTAAACTGCGGATGAATATGTCTTTCATGTCTAGAATTCAAAGAAATAATACATTTTGGTAATTAAAGATATACTACTCATATTTCATTTGAACAAAATTTACAATTTTAATTTTAATTTACAATTTTAATTTTAATCGTTTCAGTGGGAGGCTAACCGATTTCTTGTATACTTTGCGTTGTAAACAAGGCCACAATTGGAACGGCAATAATAGTATCCCAATTCATCTCTCTCATCCATTGAATACACTTGTAAATGTAAATGGTGTTCTGTTACTTCATGCCTGAATATTGGAAGGAATAATCAGATATGCACTGTCACTACAGACCTTTTATTTTCAGAGACATAGACACCTTTACTTGACTAGAGTGTTACCAAAATGTATTATTTCTTTGAATTCTAGACATGAAAGACATATTCATCCGCAGTTTAGTGTCTCTAATCATTCAAGCCCTGGAGGAAGAAAGGAAGGATGAAACTAAAGACACAGAAGATTATATGTTTAATTATCATCAATCCAAGTTAATGTTTGGCCTTATTCTAATGTCCTTTGAAGATGCTGTGAAAGAAGGAGATGGCCATCGACTGTTTGAAATCTATAAACTGTTGCTACTTATCTACAAGTCTAAGGGACATACAAAATATGCCTATGCAACATTGTTGTATCTTGTTAAAATATGTGCTCTTTTAACGCACTTTGAAGCTGACAGACTCAAGTGGAATAGATTCTATAATAATCATGGTGGCCAAGGCAAAAAACATTTCGTTGGATTTAAAAAAAGGAACACCAAAATAGACTTCTCAAAAAATGTGGAGAGCACTTGGGCCCCAACCTCAATGAAAGAAATGCTGCCCGTCTAGCACAAACCCTAGACTCAGTTGAAGTTATTCTGGATGGGATTGATAAAGATTGCAAGCTCTCTGAAAGAAATGCAACTCGCTCTGTGGCCAAAAAAGAAGAGGCTGTCCACCAAATTACTAAAGATCTGATATCCAAACGAGTATTTGTACATGCAGAAGGCCGAGCAGGACACCCTTCATTTAGCCAATTTGGCTCGAAATTTATTGCAAACTTAGACTACAGAGATCTACATAAATGGATGAGAAAAACTGATTGAGAGTTGGGGGTCAATTAACCAATAATGTAAAAGACCTAACATACTGACATACATGATATATGGTTCTAATTTAGAATGCATGGAATGACACATTCACATGGACCAAATACATGTACATGTATGTTTGAATAAAACATTGTTTACAATGTGGAATAGTGCCACTTTTTGGCAAATATGAACATGTCTACACTTGCATGAATGATAAAAATTTGAAAAATATCATGGCAAAATAAACTGCTTTTAAGAAACGGGTATGAATATGTTTTCATAGTATCCTTCCATCTACACACATAAGAAGCTGGTATGGGTATATATGTACACTGTACACCTAATTGCAATCGTTAACATTATCATATAAAAAAAGAAAAACTACAAAATAGGTATTAAAAGACAGAAGCAGAGCACTCGAGGTAAACTCCTTTTGTTTTATATTTATAATTCCTATTTTGTAAATTTCTTTTTTATATATGACAATGTTATTGCAATTTAGGTGTATACATGTATATAGCTGTTTTCAAAAAATCCTCACTACAAGCACTCATTTTACATGATATACACAAGACTAATTGTATGCTTCTACATACACAAAATCATGTTAATGTAACTTTCACTGAAAACACATAGCAGCAGTGTTAGCAGAGTCATTAGAAGTCACCATTATGGGAAAAAGGTTCTTGTTGTGAAGGCTTGAGTGCTTTTGGCAACACTTTATTTTTGGAACAGCTGTGTGATACATTTATGTACATTTACCCACCTCTGATCACCCCTGGTAAACACATAATAATAATACACTACTTGTGTCTAGTGATTAAAAATTGTTACCAATTAAGCACTTCTGGTAGCTCCTTGTCGTCACTGTCTGAAAAGTTCTCAGGCAGACTGAAGTCAATGGCCTTAATTGCACCTTCCAAACATAAAGCATTGCTGCTTTTGAGCTCTCCCTTCCAAAGTAAATCCATGCATTCATCAAAGTTCGGAATGTCATCAAAGACTTCCTGGACTACTTCTAAGATATCCATGCAGGTTCGAATGGAAAATACTGGACATGTGTCCATTATATCACTTACTGTAAATAATCTGGAGCAGTTTTTGATGATGTCATCTATGAGTTCTTCTGAAAATCCACCAAACAATAATTGGTCATTGTGACCCTTTCGCTGGCGTACTTCATTCAAAGCTCCCTTTAGATCCATTTTGTCCTCTTCTGTAATAGGCCTTGTCAATAATGAAATACGAGGACTGTCACTGTCGCACTGGCTTTGTTCAAATATTGGTGGTTTGTCTTGCACATGAATTTCCATCACACTTGCAAATAGTTATGCAATAGCTGCAACAATCATGTAAAGGACTTTGTGGGTGTTATGTTGTCATCAAATGGCTTGTAGGCTGTCACGTGCAAACACCCATCTTGTGTTTTGACAAAGTCCTTCACTGCCTTTTCACACTGGCTCAGCTGTTGACCATGAAAAATTATCAAGGCATGGCTCTGTCTTCCATCCCTGCCAGCTCGTCCAAATTCTTGGTGTTGGTCAAGCAGTGAGCGTGCAGGACCAAAGTTAACAACATATGAGATGTTTGGAAAATTTACACCCATGCTCAGAGCAGATGAAGAAACAACAACTCTTATCTTCTTGTTATTCTTCAACGAATCTACAACTCTTTCTTTGTTTTGCTCCCAGGAGCTTGAGTGATATATGCCTATTAGACAGTTATTGGATTCAGTTGAATCTTGGGGGGAATAGGCGGCCTTTCCAAGTTTCAGCATTAGCAAATTTGCCACACAAGCAATGTCGTTCATTGTGTTACAAAAAATAATGGTTTGTGGAGTTTTTTTCACCCTCTACCTTTACTGTCTTCACAAGCCAGTCCAGATTCTTCATGATATGTTCTTTCTTGGCCTTCATAACCGAAATTCGAATGTTAGCTCTGTTTGGGCTAATTCGTACTTCCAAAGGGTTCTTCAACACAAGAAGCTGTTTTACTTTGGGAAATGGTACTTGCATCAGCAGTCCCAGCGAGAGCTGCTACAGGTGTTCCTATCAAATAACAAATATCAGATCAATATCATATACAAACATATCTTAATCAGTCATTGGTACGTACCTTCGTTGAAAAATGATCGTAGAATTGCAAGTTCTCCATAATCCGCACGGAATGCCTCGCCTTTAGTCATTTTAGATTTCTGATTCTTGCCCCTGTTAAGTTTAACTTTAAGTCAGAATATTTCTGCACAGACGTTCAATTATTGAAGTCATTTACTTTACCTCAAACCGGTCCAAGTTTCTACTGTGTGCGTTTCATCTACGACACATACAAGAAGATTGCTTTTAAAGAACGAGTCCTTCTTTAGATGAGACAAAAAACCTTTTGTTTGTGGCACATTCGGCTGAAGCATACACAATTGAATACTTTCCAGAAAGTAGATCCTCTAAATTATCAATGTGTTCCACGAGAGAACAAGCTGTGATGCCCAGCGACGATACTTCTAGTATCTGGTCTTTGATTATGCTGTTCAAAGGAGTGATTACTAGAATACATCCTTTGCGGCCATGTTGTCGTTCTTTCAATAATACTAGAGCTTGAAAAATGAGGCTTTTTTCCGAATCCAGTCGGTAATACTGCTATTAAATCCTTTCCACTAAATAGTTGATGTATAGAGATGACTTGTTCGTCTTTGAAAAGAGAATTGAGGGCCTATATAGCTTCTTAAATTTGTGATAACTTCTGCTAAGCAGGATTCAAACACATCGTCCGCCATGATTTCTTGTCGACACCCGATCCCTTCACCTTCAGCACCTTCTCAACCAATAGGAATTTTCCGTCCACTCAGAGGACGGAAAATAACGCGTAAACGATAGGACCATTGCAGGCGCTCCCTCCCTCCTCTCCTCCTTTCCCCTCCTCCCCAGTCCCTTTTTCCCCCTCCCCTCCCCCCTCTTCCCCTCCTTTTTTGTCCTTTTTCTCCCCTAGCGCCGGGTTACGCAAGCTAGCGACTCTGCAGAGCACAACAACATAATCCAATTGCCCTATACCACTATGACGTCAAATCAAAACAATCTATTGTTTAAACGCTAAGGATCATGGTCGCTAGAGGGGGACAAAACAGCAACAACACAAAGGATTTCCCATATAAATGTATTTTACAGACGGTCTGAAAGCGATAAAAGTCACCAAACACAGTAAATATTGTGGGAAAAGTATCGATGAACATAATATCTGGAAACTAGTCAATTTGAAATCAAGCGAACCTCAGCAAAGCAGATTTAGTTCAAATTTCTATTGTTCTTCACGATTCTGTCCCCCTCATAAATAAGCCGTTACCTCATAATGGTATAGGGCAATTTCGCCCAATAAGTCCACGAAACAACCCCTGCACCACTTTTCCTTGACTGCCGTTTCAGCTGAAAATATTTAGATTTTAGCCTCCTCGTTTAAACATAATTTAAGTGTTGTTGTTACGAAAAGAAAATGACGGAAAGACACTGCATTGGTTTTCAAATATTTTAATAGCAACAAGGTAAACATATGTCAGCGCGCAGTCGCGTCTGCCGGCTTGTTTTGGCGGGAATTCTCCTCATGCATGGAGCTGAACTCGTCCTAAGTAAAGCGCACGACCGACTTAGCAATAATTTACTTTGGTTCGATCTAAAGTAGAACAGCTCTCTTCGGGTCTAGTTTGAACTGGCAAAACATGTCCCAATCGACTGCAGTATTTGTCCCAAGCACAAGTTGTTACTTCATCTAAACCTCGAGTCCACCAATAGGTTAACTTCTTCGATAGTTAAGTTTGAATGTTCCAACCAACTGCCTTCCCTGATACTTCTCTCCATTTGTCTTTTTTTTTTGCCATGGGCTTTCCTTCTGCTATAACACGCATGGACCAAGGGCATGGCCTTCTAGACATATTGATTTTTCTTGAATTTCCCTTTGTGTCTTCGGCCAACAATTGAAGAAACAGAGGACGCTGTGAGATGGATGGAAAAACAGCCCCTCCAGTCAGTTACAGACATGAGAGACTTGAGAGATGTTTTTCAACTCCATGAAGAACGTTGCGTTAGCTATACCATGCAAAACGATGCCATTTAATCAATGTAATTTATTTATTGTTATTTTTGTAGATACCTGAAACACCTGGAGTTGCAAGAACTGTCACAGGACTCATGATTATGATTATTGACATGCATCTTCGAATTTCTCACCTGTTTAAGAAACTGAAATGGTTTAATGACATTGAAAACCATTTCATATTTCAATTTTCTGATGATGGTGCACCAGAGACATCTGAGATCACAATGTCAGTAGGGAGTTTGACCATGTGCAACCTTGGGGATCGTGTAAGAAGTAAGGAATTCCAGTACCTATTGCTTGTGTGACCTATGGCAACAGCATACGGATGAAATGTGTTTATTAGAAGGCAATATGTTAACCATTGGTGGCAGGCAGTACACTGTCGAATTCCAGCCTAGTGTTGATATGTGCTGGCAGAGCTGGGCAACCAATGAAGTCCATCAAGCAGCGACATATCCCTCACCCTATGCGAATGTATGTAAAGGCAATATTACAACGATGGGATGGTCCATTGGCTTCAGCGAAAGTGATACTTGGACCCCTTACACAAACAATACTAGAGACCAGAGATAATATATATTTTATTGTAGTGTATTTTAAAGTTGCCAAATAAAACATTGTCATTGTCAAAAATGTCAAAATGGTTGAAAGTTTTATAAACAAGCTGCCAGACACATGCACAGAGAAAAGCAAGCATGGTAAAAAGCTAGAATTCATGGCACAGAATGGGATACGTCCTCCCCGCATTTGAATATTTGCAGAAAGACAAAGCCCTGAACCACTACACTGTGAAATTAATGCATGTCAGCAAGTCTTAAGGTATCAGGGGACCTTCGCGACCACTGTTCACTGAAAGCCGCGTAGAGCACTAACCACTCGTCCAACATGTATAAAAGTATAAATTTTCTTAAAGCTGAATAAATGCAGATTCTAAATTTGCTGGAGATTATTTCCTATTTTGTAAATTGTTTTTTGTTATTGCACATTTTAGAAAATTCGACCGGCCTTGTTCAAAGATAATTTTGCACGCGGGAATTCAATAACCAGTTTAATCTCTCAAACAACCAAACGTTTATCGAGTCAAACTCCTTGGCTGTAATTGGCAGTCTCGCCAAATGTGCCCGATTGACGGAAGAGAATCTACAAACTCGCACCAGGAATCTGTCTGCGCATATCAATGAAATCGGTGGTAAATAAAATTTATATATAACAAAACAGTGTATGATTTCAATAAAAGTTGCTAATGTATGTAGTCTCCTGTGCACCCGTTCTTATTTTCGGGATCCCTGTGCTCCCTCTCAACAAATGGCTGCTGAAACCAACGCTACAATTCCATTCCCTTTGTCTAAAATAAACCAATCACGCGTAAGCTATTGTGTAGTGTGAACCAATCAACGAAGAGAATAAAGGTCATGACGTGTTTTCCCCGGGAAATGAAAATAATGAAAATAAACACTTTTGACAGTTTCAAAATGTGTGTAAAGTCTATGTTGCGATGGACAAAACTCCTCTAAAAGTGATCGACAGTGACGAAAAATGTTTTCTGTGTTCAAAAACTTGTCTCTCTGTTAACAAGATACAGTCAATTCTCTCGTAAGCGGACACCCTCGGGAATTGAAAAAAGTGTCCGTTAGTAGAGCTGTCCGCTTATGAGAACTATTCGCGCCAGTCCCTTGCAGCGCGAGTATAAATAAGAGCTCTGCATCTAATTACTGCCCAGTTCGCGTAAGAACTCTTCGCTACGCTACCTATATCCTTACTCAGTCATGGCCGATGAACAAATCCTGTCCTAGCTGCTGTTGAACAAGCCCAGGCGTTGAGAAGTCATCCCAACCAAGTATATAAGTACCTGCTGCGAATCCAGACCATGGTCCTTTCAGGTATAAACGTTTTATAGGTCGGTTTCAAGTTCGTTCGATTTCCCTCGGCTCCCTAAACGTTTGCACGTGTGTTGAACTCTAATGTGAGTGTTTGTTTACCGTGCTTCGCCTCGCAAACACAGGGTTTGTGGGTTGCATTTCCCTCGGCTCCCTAATAGTTTGCACGTATGTTGAACTCTACAGTGAGTTTTTGTTTACCGTGCTTCGCCTCGCAAACACCGGGTTTGTGGAGTTGCATTTCCCTCGGCTCCCAAAAAGTTTGCACGTATGTTGAACTCTACAGTGAGTTTTTGTGTACCGTGCTTCGCCTCGCAAACACCGGGTCTGTGGAGTTGCATTTCCCTCGGCTCCCCAATAGTTTGCACGTGTGTTGAACTCTACAGTGAGTTTTTGTTTACCGTGCTTCGCCTCGCAAACGCCGGGCTTGTAGAGTTGCATTTCCCTCGGCTCCCTAAAAGTTTGCACGTATGTTGAACTCTAAAGTGAGTTTTTGTTTACCGTGCTTCGCCTCGCAAACACCGGGTTTGTGGAGTTGCATTTCCCTCGGCTCCCAAAAAGTTTGCACGTGTGTTGAACTCTCAAGTGAGTGTTTGTTTACCGTGCTGGCCTCGCAAACACCGGGTTTGTGGAGTTGCATTTCCCTCAGTTTCCCTTCTCGGTTGTTTGTTGTGTGTTCTATAGTCGGTACTATACAACATGATACAACGTCATCTTTACTTTATGTATGCTTTCCCTCCCCTTTGCCTCGTTTATATATAAGTTTTGCATGCTTAGGGGTATGAGGTTGAACATTGTCGTATGGCTTGTGCTTGATATTTCCCTTTGCGTACCGTGACGTAATGTCCAAGCATTCTAGTTGCATGGTTAATGTTGAGCAATGATTTCCCTTAGCGTTATTATTATTATTATAGCGTTCTGCACCCTATATATTGTCAAGACGGTGCAAATTCGACTGAGTTGTTCAAATTTGGGTATATTTGTGTTTTCGACATTTGCAGATTTGCTGCTTCTCGCATTTGCATCCAATTTGGTGTTGTATTGTTTCTCTTTGTTGTTGTTCCTCCCTCCACACCTCCCTTTGTTTCCTTTCCTTTGTGATTGCCTCCCTTTGTTCTTCCCGTTTTCGCATATCATTGATTGTGCGTGCCTTACAGTATTTTCACTGTTGGCCCTTTGTGGGCGCTACAAGAATTATTAATTCGGTGATGGTGTTATGCCTCAGATACGTGATACTGTCCCTGTTCGGTTTATTTTCGGTTTATTTCCGTTGCTCTAACATTTTGTGAAGTTTTTGTTTTGTGTCCTCTCCCGCGCTATTTGGGTTTTCCCTATCTCCTATGGTAGCCTGAAAGGATGTCTAATGCCCTAGTCGGATTACTGACGCTCAGGCTGTCATCCCTTGGGTGGGTTACTCCCGCGCAGAAACGCTTTACCTTATATTTCCATCTCCTTTTACCACCCAAGGGCTGGCAGCCTGTAGATTATTGATTCACGCCCACCTTTCTGTGGCTGCAGCTGCCTCCATATATAGTGTCATACACTAGCTAAAACAGTCTCGCGCGTTTCACTATGCCTTCCACGTAAGCCACTCATCCTAAGTTTTGGGTGGCTGGAGGGTCCTGCCTAGTTAAGTTTTGGACTTGGCTTTTTGAGTATTGGCAAAGGTCTCGAGTGACTTGGTATTAGACCGCATCAAACGCTAAGCGTCTGGGCGCGGGCGCATTTCTCCATCTCTTATTAAGCGAGCGTGAAAGGGACTGCCGCGAATAGTATGCTATTCGCGCCAGTCCCTTGCAGCGCGAGTATAAATAAGAGCTCTGCATCTAATCACTGCCCAGTTCGCGTAAGAACCCTTCGGCTATTGGCTACTGGCTTGACACTCTCTTTCGCGCTTGCCTCCAAAAGCTACCGTGCTCTTTCCTCTCCCCTCCCTGACCCTATCCCTTTGCACTTCCAACTCACTCAAGCGCGGGCGCATTTCTCCATCTCTTATTAAGCGAGCGTGAAAGGGACTGCCGCGAATAGTATGCTATTCCCGTAAGCGGACACCAAAGAAAAATAGGGTGGATGTCCGCTTACGGGAGAGTTAATTACGTTTTAATCGGTAGAGAAAAATAGCAACTGAACCGTACACCTTGCTTCCCCGCGGACAAATGGAGATTTGACAAAACCGATCCCCACTGTTCTGTTGCTCTGTAAAAGGTCATCTTTTTGTTGATTTATTGCAAACAAGACGCTCTACTAGCGTGAACTTGGGCTTCTTAATAAAGCTGTTTTGATAGATTTTAAATGTGAAACCTAATAGCTTGTATCATCATACAGAAGTAGTTTTAGCCTACATGTATTACTTGCAGAATTTAAGTCACTCGTTGCGTGACTCAGTAGAGCATGCATACGTAATTAGCTTCAACACACACTCCTAGCTGACAAGCTGGCGAAGCACATTTCGATTACCTTGCAAGAAACGATTTCACAAACTCAATAAAATTACGATCGAGTTTCTTACTAAGCCACAGACATCTGTTAGAAATACACTTTCAGACAGAATTGCAAGGCCAAAAAGTATTCTCTAGGATATTTGCATATTTACTAAGCAGTATTAATGAACGACTCGACTGGCTCGAGCAAGAGAGCACGGCAAAATCCTTTTTGAATGCTGCTGGTGATTTGATTTATCGTTACGTATGTCTGCCATCTTGAATTTCGTTGATAAGCTGCTGACCACAACTTCTGTATACTCAAAAATTGGAACGATACAGAGAAGATTAGCATGCGCATGCGCTATGGTGACCACTTGCACATTTGGCGTAGAAACAAGAATAAACCGTCTGTAATCTTAGACTTGGGCATTCCACAGGAAGCCCAAGTAATTTTTAATTTTAATTTGTCTTTAAAAAGACAAATACCATTGCCGAAAGTCCATTATTATATGGTGTGTCCGCTTACGAGAGAGCGTAAACAAAAGAAAAATCCAATTTTCATTTTCAAAAGTGTCCGCGTCCGCTTACGAGAAAGTGTCCGCTTACGGGAATGTGTAAATACAGAGTTTTACTGGGTGGTAAAACGGGGATTTGAAAAGGTGTCCGTAAGTAGAGCTGTCGGCTTACGAGAGTGTCCGTTAGCGGAGAGTTGACTGTATTGATTTTTGGCAAACGTTCTGCTGATCTTCCCAGTCTGATACGATCAGCCGTCGTAGACGTCAGAATTTTCTCACACAGCACTGACTTGTTGTATGCAGAAATGGTTGCTACAAACTTCTTTTAAAGTTTAAAAAAGCATCAGAAACCAGAAAACTTCCCACAAGAGTCAGAGCGGCAGACTGAAACGACGGACCCGATTATCCAACCACCTATTAAAAAGGCAAACTCAAGAGCTTTAAAATCACTCCAGTTTCAAGATCCTACCACTTCTACTTCTTTAAGGTATCAGGATACGCTTTGGACCCCTATGTCTTCGGACTTCGACAACACGCACGCTTTACAATATTTTGCCAAGAAAGTATACATTTTCTGAAAGCTGAATAAATGTAATTTTTGAGTATACTTTCATATTTTTAGATTTTGCATTATAGAAATTGTTAGGCGAGTATACGTGAAATTCGACCGTAGTGCGTTCTAAAAGTTCGATTGCACATGGAATTTAAGAGAGCATCCGCCATAGGACCAGGCAGGGGTGATACATGCCATCTCTCCGATTTCAATGAAACTCAGCCAAAAGAAAGGCTTCACCTGAAAACTCCTCAAGCCAAAGTAGCTAAGATTTTAGTTCAATTCCGGGGGAGTTAGACCACCCCCCCTCGTTTTTCAGTAATTATTCAAATATTTCCTTGAAAAGTACTATAAAAGTAAGCCTCTTTCCTGCTCACCCAATTCAATAGTTTCTTTTCTTCTTTTATGTGAGTAATTGTATGCCTTTTGTTGATTTATAGCAAAAGCACTGATATATTTGAAGCTATCCCTGTTGATTGACAGCTGTCAATCTTTACCTATGTCACACAACATTTTTCAATAGTGTAAATTTGACAAAATTGCAGTGAAAATATCTCCAATGAGGCACCTTCGTTTTCAAAAGTAACTACATCACGAGTTACACCAACCCTTCTACTAATAATATCAGGAATCAAATGTTTGGCCTCTCTCAAAATTTCTTGACAACAGCAGTATGAAATTGACACACACCACAGGAAGCCCATGTTAGTTTCTGCCATATAAAAACCCAAATACAATAAGAAAACAAACATCTGTTCTTACTTTCTACTTTTATTCACGTGTATATAGTGTACATCGTTCTGTATTTGCCACTACTAAAGCAGAAAATTTACTAATCCACACAGCAAGCCCGTGAACTGTATACGAATCGCCTATATCTTCATTTATGCACTCAACCAATTTAGGATTTTCTTGATTCCAATCAATTAAAGCACACATAATCACAATCTAAACTTTACTTAAGTCCTCATAAGCTTTATGTTGCTGAAGCTGTTGCTTACAAAGTGTTTGTCTTTCGTTACTAACGGAGTATTAAATGTTTACGTTGCACTCACTGTCACGTCGAATTTCCCAAAAATTGACTTTCTTAAACAATCTCGATCCAACAAACTGAATAACTAAATGCTTTCATTGGATTTGTAAACCTTTAGTGATTGAAAACATCAATAATACCACAAGATAATAGTAAAAGTGCTGATTCTCCCTTGCGAAGGACACGAGAGTGCGTGACATTCACATTTCAAGTGATATCCGGTCAGCGGTTACTGTAAAGAGCATAACACACTTGTAAACCGCGCGACACACCAGCTACCAGTTTGTTTTTCCTTATTTTGAGTCTTACTTTGTTCATTCCTGTGTCTATGTTTCTTCTTCTAATCAAACTATGCGCTAGAAAGACCTTTCAGTTGACGTTTGGACTTTGTTCTATATACTGTTTTGCCAGTCAGATCACAGGCAGCCCAACCATTGCTTTTGGGGCTACTAAATAATCAAATAAAATGAGATTTGTGTATTTTTTTTATGGGTTTCCTGTGGTAGAGCGCGCGCGTGCGCAATATGTATATGTCGGGCTCCCTGTGCATAAAATATATTATGTTGGGCTCCCTGTGCGCGTCCCGCGCGTCCCGCAGTACATATGTGCACATTGCTGCGGGCGCGTCCCGCAGGACGTACACAGGGATACCAACATTATGCATTTCTATGCACAGCCGAACCCAACGTATCGCGCGCGCGCTCTCTACCACAGGAAACCCATCAAAAAAGACGCGCGCATGCAAATATATATATTTTTAATAATTATAAATAGCCTCAGAAGCAATGGTTGGTCTTATGGTCAGATGTCCAGATAAATGTCAATGCACATCTCAAACCTATGCACCTTTTCGTAGTTTCCCAGAATGCTTCATGATTCTGCACGTGCAGGCGAGGTCAGGGTAAAAAATATCTAGAATCGGTCGTGTATTGAGGAAAATATTGACTACTGTATCTAATCAAGAACAGGAAAAAACTTTTTGTTTTGCTTGAGAATTTGCATATACTGATCTTAAAGTGCCTATCACCTCTGAGATTGTTCTAAAAATATATTCAATATAAGCTGAATAGTTGGTGGGTTCAGTATTTTGTGATTTGAACCTTGAGTTTATGAGTTATAGAGGTTTGAAATATCAATATGCAAATTTGATGATGTCTACTAAAGGAATCATTTATTATACAAAAACACCCTTGTGCTGATTATAGACATTTGTAAACTTACAGAATAGTTTTTTGCCCATTTCAAAAATTAAGCTCTTCTTGAAAAATTATAAATAAGTAATGGCAAATTCCTTAGTAGACGTCATCAAATTTCAAACCTCTATAACTCATAAATGCAAGGTTCAAATCACAAAATACTGAACCCACCAACTATTCAGCATATATTGAATAGGTTTTTAAAACAATCTCATAGGGGTTAGTTGCACTTTAAGTTTTCTACTGAATTTCTTCATTCTCTCTTAAAATTTTCGATCTATTTTGTACCCTGACCTCGCTTGCGCGCGCAGAATCCAGCTGAAGCAATCTGGGAAACTACGAAAAGATCCATATTGATTTGTACTTGGTTTAGAATCAACTGAAAAAACACTTTGTAGATCTACTTTCGAGTCTGCTACAAAGTAAATCAATAATAAATGTTACAATTTGTGCCAGTCATTTATCGGGTATTACGAAATTGAATTACATTGAAACAAAACGTATTTACTCCAGTGCGGATCACCACTTGAACTACGCTTGTACTGTTTGAGTAAGCACAAGTCAATAGTTCAGTTCTCTAGTGGTCGTAGCAAAAACATGTCAATTCTATCGCGATCGTGTTCTTTATCATCGTTTTCTAAAAGTGGGTGCGATGTTTTTCCAAGGTTTCCGAACCATACATTTTTTTTTTTAACTCTTGCGTGAAAAATATCAAATCACATTTGAGACAAGTTTTAAAAAGTTGCACAGACGTGTTTAGCATCTGGGAAATACCTCATTCTAGCACGTGCCGGGCTTTTCAATGAAGAGGGTATGGATATGACTATTTGCCCAAAGCATAAATGCGAACTAGGAATTTTGTGGAAATGTTGTCTTCCACTACATGGAATAAGGTCTCGGAAGCCAGAACGAGGAGCACACTTTAACTGAGCCAAGACATTGCGAAGAAGTGGAATGTTCTTGTTCCTGCTGGTGCAGGTAAGATGAAGATAATGTTTTTGTCCAGAAGCTGTATACTTTTTGAGCAATAGTTTTTGTTTAAATAGGTATTTGTAAATTAGCTTTAAATACCCTTAAAACGGAGCACTGCATGATGGAAAGAGGGGGGTAAATTGAGCGCACAGCTTTTTAAAGTGTATCGCATGATAATCACGTGGCTGCAATGGGTGAGGTTGAGCAAGAGAGCAATCTGGCGATTGAAGTGTCAACTGAACCGGCCGTCTAGTACCCCTTTGCCGATGGAGGAGCCGCATCCTGTTCTTGATTTAGCACAACCTGGACCTAGCAATCTTAATGTACTGATTACGCATGATGAAAATCAAGCTAGGGTATGCTACATATATGCATTTCAAAAATATTTACCTTTATATATCATAAAGACGTTCGCGGTCATTGTTCGCGTGCATTTCTATTGCGCGCGAGCAATAAGTCAAAATCACCAAAAACATTTTTTTCGAAATAATATCCATTTTTTCCTTATTTGATAGCTAAAATAGCTTAGTTCACATGTTTTCGATTTCCAATGGCTTTGTGGCGGCCCAAAGGGTACGGATCGGAGGGAATAGGATAGGATCGGAGGGGATATCCCTTCCAATTTTAGATAGTCCCTCCAATCTGTAGCCATTGGGCCGCCTCGCAGGCTAGCACCCATTTTTAAAGAAAGAAACTCTCATTAGTACCCATTCTGTCCTCGGAATTAAAAACGGCGGCCAAATTTCGATTTTTACGACAAAATATATCCGAAACAAAGACGGTGACCGACATTTTTTTCCTGCTTAAAATATATGTGCTATGAAGATCTGCAAAATATGTTAAAATCAAAAAATGACATTAAATGGGAAAGACTGACAATGGCATCATCACAGTCCAGCCATTTAGCCATTTAGCATCCCAAACCAACAGGGCGATGTCTTCACGTCTGTGACTAGCAGTGCTAGCTATACCTGACCCACTGCAAGAATCACCATTAATAACACCACCAACAGCAGCAACAACAACTGCGGAGTACGCTGCTTTTCTTGTCCTGAAGAAGGCTGTATTAAGCTTTATCAATCTCGTGTCATTTGGAAGGGAAAATCGCCCGGGAGGGAGTTCTCCCTTTGTCCAGTGGTAGGGGTGATCGGCGGTCGGTTTTGAAAACGATCCCTAAAAGAGCTGTTGAAGCCATGTTCATTTCGACCCCTAAAATGTACGACCATATATGGCGAAAAAGTTATTGTGTTGATATCGTTTAATCAGTGACTGGACAATATCTTTCTTCTGTTCTTTCATGTTTGTTCAATAAAGAAAATAAATAACAATTGACCCTAAAAGGTACGGAGTGATGTTACGAGTCGGAACCCTAAAAGGTACACACAGAAAATATTTTCAACCCTAAAAGGACCGCCGATCACCCCTACCACTTGGACAAAGGGAGTACCACCCCCCCCCCCCCCGGTGTTTTCAATCACTAAAGGTTTACAAATCCAATGAAAGCATTTAGTTATTCAGTTTGTTGGATCGAGATTGTTTAAGAAAGTCAATTTTTGGGAAATTCGACGTGACGGTGAGTGCAATGTAAACATTTAATACTCCGTTAGTAACGAAAGACAAACACTTTGTAAGCAACAGCTTCAGCAACATAAAGCTTATGAGGACTTAAGTAAAGTTTAGATTGTGATTATGTGTGCTTTAATTGATTGGAATCAAGAAAATCCTAAATTGGTTGAGTGCATAAATGAAGATATAGGCGATTCGTATACAGTTTACGGGCTTGCTGTGTGGATTAGTAAATTTTCTGCTTTAGTAGTGGCAAATACAGAACGATGTACACTATATACACGTGAATAAAAGTAGAAAGTAAGAACATATCATTGTTTTCTTATTGTATTTGGGTTTTTATATGGCAGAAACTAACATGGGCTTCCTGTGGTGTGTGTCAATTTCATACTGCTGTTGTCAAGAAATTTTGAGAGAGGCCAAACATTTGATTCCTGATATTATCAGTAGAAGGGTTGGTGTAACTCGTGATGTAGTTACTTTTGAAAACGAAGGTGCCTCATTGGAGATATTTTCACTGCAATATTGTCAAATTTACACTATTGAAAAATGTTGTGTGACATAGGTAAAGATTGACAGCTGTCAATCAACAGGGATAGCTTCAAATATATCAGTGCTTTTGCTATAAATCAACAAAAGGCATACAATTACTCACATAAAAGAAGAAAAGAAACTATTGAATTGGGTGAGCAGGAAAGAGGCTTACTTTTATAGTACTTTTCAAGGAAATATTTGAATAATTACTGAAAAACGAGGGGGGGTGGTCTAACTCCCCCGGAATTGAACTAAAATCTGAGCTACTTTGGCTTGAGGAGTTTTCAGGTGAGGCCTTTCTTTTGGCTGAGTTTCATTGAAATCGGAGAGATGGCATGTATCACCCCTGCCTGGTCCTATGACGGATGCTCTCTTAAGTTTTGCTTGTGAAAAACACACTAACAGACTCTCGAGATAATGAACTTCAAAACGGTGTCTCAATTTTCCGATATCTGTTTTAGATCAACCGCAATCCTACTCCAAAGTTAAACAATTGATTTTAGAGCTATGTTGTCAACAAATAGGGCCATAACGTTTGAACGAAAATAACATGAACAAATCGGAGATTTTTTTTTTTAGATTAAAGGAATGGTCAATGCTTAGCGTGCGTATATCCAGTTCTGGATGCACGCGGGAGGCTGCTAAGCACGAGAGAAGCGTAAGAGTCGCACGAGGCGTAGCCGAGTGCGACTCTAGCTTCTTGAGTGCTTAGCAGCCGACCAAGTGCATCCAGAACTGGATATACGCACAGCTAAGCATTGACCATTGCTTTTATAACATAGCCATGGCTTTTACGCGTCAAAAACTGATTTATTGTTATCAATAATTCTGATCAACTGACAAATTCTTCACACTGGCGCACGAATATATCTCAATTCTTTCAAATTGTTCAATATCTGAAGACAACTTTTAATACACAAGCAAAAGCCGCTAAAAGTGGTCTACATATACACACAACTAAACATAAAAGACAAGGATTTTACCGGTCAAAAACAGATTTATTGTTGTCAATACTTCTGATCAACTGACAAATTCTTCTAAACCTGCGCACGTATTTCTCAATTCAATCAAAGTGTTCAAAACCTGAAGACGACTTTACACCAGCAAATGTCGCTCAAATGTGCTCTATTTTCTATTTTATTTTTGCGTCTGCAAAGCTATCGATATCTTCGTTTGACCTTTGGCGCCTCGACCTTAACTGCAATTTGTAATCTTCCTTGGATTTGCCCGAGTCAAAACGCTTGCTAAGCTTTGCCGTAAAATCGTTAAACGAAAGTTCTTGAGGCAATCGTAACAGCTCAACAGCCCTGAATAAGGTTAGCAGGTACGCTTTGCGATCAGCTTCTCTTACTCTCACGAGGTTAATATATTGCATGAACTGTGCTAACCATGTTTTGAAATTGTGTCCAACCGAGTAAGCTCTCGGCGGTTTGACATTCCTTGCTGCTGTTGCTTCTGAACTAACACTTACAGTTGATGCTGTTGCACTTTTGAGAACTTCTGCCAACGTATTAGCAAGCTCTTGCATGGGAGTCAAGTCAATTGACTTAGATTTTACCTTCGTTTCTCCCGAAGTTGATGGTGCTTTTCCCTTACTACTAGTTGAAGTCGACACTGTCTCGTCGCACGCCGCTGTTTTATCCTCATCACCCATGTTTTTCTGCCAATATTCTGCCAATATTCGCTTACTTCTCAGCCAGAGTTCGTAGCCCAAACCGCTGCCACCAATGTGAAGATTTAACCGTGTTTAATATCGCTGTTTACACATATAAACTCAGCCTTCGATATTTCACAACAACTCGCTATTTGGCCACGAGGCCAAGGTCATGGTCAGTCTCCATATATGGTGCGTGACGTGTAACGTCACACAACCTTCACAGTATTTTATATTTCGAAGTCTAAATGAAAACTCGACCGACAACAACTATCCGAATCATTGAACTTTACTCGTTGAATACATATATACCAAGATAATGGTCTCTTGTCGTCTTGATTTTACTTTTAAAATATTCAAATATTTTCACTCTAAGAGCGAAATATAAAACATACCGCATTGATCACGGAAAATAACTGCGACATGTGCTGGTTCCAGGTAGAAAAGGGAAGTTTTCAAGCAAAAATCAAACTCGTAATACAAACTTTGGGCTCTTTCAGTCAGTATATCACTATCCTGAAAAACCCTTTGTTATTCAAATCAAGAACTCTTTGTAGAACGAGGCATACAACAATATGAACTATTGTTATTCAAATTTTCAGGAATTCAGGACGGTGATATACTGAGAAAGCCCCGACACTGACACTTCCACAGGGATCCCAATTCTACTCTGGTCCTTAGCATGTACTGGTTCAATCCGGCACCAGGGCACGAGTGAACCCTGCCGACAGGGTCTAGTTGACAATGGATTTGACGTCACAAAATGTTCAAAACTTTGCAGTGAAACCACTCGCTACGCTCGTGGTTCCACTTGAGTTTAGAACATTTTGTGACGTCAAATCCATTGTCAATAAGAGTACAGACAATGGAAAACCCCTTGCGATTTGTTAAACTTACAGTCCAGAAAGGTCTTCTGTTTTTCACTAAATCTAACTTTCTTGGTTGTAGACTTGAGTGCCCACTGAAGAAGTTATTGAATTTTGTAGTTAGTGCTATTGTTTCTCTGCCGTCGTCCTCACATCCCCGTCCTCGATGCTTTTAAAAAGTGCCTATTAATAAATCCAACCCAATGAATGTTGGTTAAACTTTTCAGTTTTTGCCAATATATGATTCCAGTCAACTCTAAGCCATACGTGAAAACATGGTATGGGATACAGGGAGATATTTAATAGAGCCAAGGGACAAGTCAGGGGACGCGAAGCCTAGGCGGCGAAAGCCCAGAATATGCGGACACCCTCTGGCGACTAGTTATTTGCCATATTTATGAAATAAACTTGTTTTTTGTCTTCCATACTTTTCAAACCGACGCGAACAAACGCAGGACAGAAAAGGATAAGTATTTCATGATTAATTTTGCAAACAAATAAGAAATCGCTCTCTATTATAGCTATACAAATTAAACTAGGTATTTGAAGTGATCTCACTTCCGGTCAGCGGCTAACATTGCATGACATTTCCGGTTTTGATAATACGAACCAAACACTATTTTCTTGTTGTTTTAAAGATTTTATTGGGAACATTTCAGCACAGTACAGTACTCAGGATACACCACGAGGCTCTTACAAAGTGTATGGACCATATATACAGCTCTGTGGAATGATTTTCCTGCTTCGATTGGAGTGAACGTCAATATTTACAGTTCTTATTTACCAGTCGTTCGATAGTGTGCCGGTTTGTGTGAGCGGAAGAACCAAAAGTTTTCCTATCTGGACGCTTTTAAGTTGTAATATAAAAGCTATTTCATGCCTGTTAGTGTCTGTACCATGTATAGCCGAGAATGTGGAACAATCAGAGTACAATTTCATCGATTAGACTGACATCGTGAAAACTGCCCAAATTCGCAAGGTAGGCCTTGAATGAATATTTATTTCTCAGACTTCGCATCTTCAGACTTTCAATAATTGCATTGAATGGGTACACTACATAATAGGAGTTAGCTTTATAGCTGTATTCAGTCAATGAAAGGAATTTTTGAGGGAAATAATCAAGCTACAACATGACGAATTTTTCATATTTTGAACATTTCCCTCAAATGGTACGAATCCCCATAGTAAAATTATCATACTCCCCAAAGAGATTTTTCTGGATTCTGTAACATCGATGTCTATAGAAGTTGTGATAAAAGTAAAAGTTCTCAGAAGTGCGTACTTTCGGAGCTATAAGCGAAACATTTGTGCCTGTTTTTCCTGTCTGTCAAAATGGCCGACATGGCCCCTCGCCAAGTGTCGATTTTCTGAGCGAATACTCGAAGACAATTGTAGTCATTAACTATTTGTAAAACTAGAAGAGTTGACCTGCTTTAGAAACAAATTTGAATAAAATTGGTTTAAATGCGCCGGAGAACCAGCCTCATTCATTTGCACTTTGCAGGAGGGAATTTTGGGTTGAATTTGTGGGGACTGGGCCAGAAGGAACAATTGCCGTTTCCATGGCAACAATACATTTGATGACCCCAACATGGGGTGTTTTTGTGCACCCCCCTAGGTGGCCTACCTGCACACAAAATTTCAAGGGGGGTTAAAAAAATTTCATTTCCAACTTTGTTTGATTCTTACAGAGACCTGTTCTTAATGTCACAATGCAAGCAAGTTAGTAATTTACACCCTGTGCAATGTCAGATATATCTACATTATTTTTATAAGAAAAATATTCTTATTAAACGGGGACATAAATCGTTCAAAATTTGATGAAGCTGAAACTTCACTGAATTAATCTTGAAGGGTCTTATAATCACTAGTTAAAATATTTTCACAATATTGGAGGGAAGTACTATATTTTTATGAATCTTTAGAGCTGTCAGTGATGTCACTTACTCAACCCAAACTCAGCTCCATACATTTCTTTGTATTTTGTGAGTCAAAATATCACAATGTTTTGTTCAGATAACAGTTCTGCATCGAATAAAACTGGTCAAACAATCAATCCTAAGCACAAATAATGTAAGAAAACTAACGTTTAGCTTCATAGAAATAAAACAATTCAAGATATTAAACATGAAGAAATGTATGGAGCGAAGCCATGTTGATTGTTAGGTTTGAGTATGTGACGTCACTAACACCTCTAAAGATTCATAAAAATATATTACTTCCCATTGGAATGTCTGAGAGAAAAACGAACCACTGATTGTATGGGCCTTTGACATTATTTCAGTGAAGTTTCAGCTAAATCAAATTTTGAACGATTTACGTAATAGTCCCCCTTTAATGGTTTAGATTATTCCATTATTATTCACAGTAATAAATATATATTGAAATGAAATATACCGGTAGCATGGAATCAAGAATATTTAAGAAAAACATACCGGTAGATTGTTTCATTTTAATATGTAGAGTGATACTGTGTGTCTTATCAAATATTTGACTTGTCATCAATAAATTAAAATATCATTGTTAGATATTGTGTCATGTTTAAATGCAATTACCACAATAGCTATGCACATACATATGAACATATTACATTATTATTACTATTATTGGTACTAACTTGAGCTCATTCAAGTATTTCAAGTATTTCAGCAGAAGAATACCAACTTTTCATACATTTTATTCACTTGTTGTCAATTCCATAAATGAATCTTCAAGCTGTGAAATTAACAAGTTGGCAATTGCCATCTCAAACAATTCGAAATCTTCCAGGAAGGTTTCCCAGTCATCAAGAAACATATCCTTGAATTCACTAAAGTCATCTTCTGAGGCATGCAAATCCTCTATGTCGCAAAACTCTTCATTTAAAATAGTAAGTATCTTGTTAGCATGTCGCATGTCCCAGATTTCAACAACGTTACATATTGTAAAGTAATCGACTTTATTTGTTCATGAATTCACTTATCAAAACAGTCTAAACAGTCTCGAACTGCAACGTGACTCCAAAACGTAACTTGAACGTTCTTTTCTTGCAAGTTGACCGCTGACCGGCTCAGGTTCAGCGGCCGCTGACCACTGTCAACATTACACTCTCCCCCCCTTACAATGCCATAAGTTAGTCATTTGTCCTTTTACAACATCACTATACAAGGGCCTAATGCTGTCGGAATGGACCCACTCTCCAAAGCGTTGGGGCTCCCGCCTTTGTCTTTGACTTCTTCGTGCTGTTTCTGGTTCGGTTGATCCTCCTGGGGCTTCTCCATTCTCTTGTGGTTCACCTTCCCCGTTGTCACTGTCCTCATCACTTTCATCGTCGGAATCTCCGAAGATCGGGAGACTTGTCGAGGGTGGAACCGTGTTGGTGCTTGTAGTGGGTTTCTTTGGTACTCCAGAAGGCTGTGTATCATGAACTGGTTTGTCATCTGTCACATCAGCTTGGCTCGGTTTGGTAAGATGAAGTGGTCTAGAGTGCAGGTAACGTAGCTGATCATGGTGACGAATGAATCTTTGTCGAAAATTGTCAGAGTTCTTAATACGATATGTGTTCCCTTCGCGGCACTGGATAACGATGTAGGGCCCTGCCCATGCTCTATGGAGTGACTTCACTTGACCTTTTCTTGTTGGTGAGTAGACGAGTACCTCATCCCCAACCTTGAACCTTTGTGTAGTAAGAACCTCCTTGCTCTTTTCTGCCCTTTTTTCCTTCTGAAGTCTGTCTCTGGTGGAACTAACGTCGTGTGCTTCCTTGAGGGTTTTTTGCAAGATCGATGGCCCACTCACAGGGCGAAAAAACAAATTTAATGAAAAATTAAAGGTGATGAAAGATTCTTAAATCTGTTGTAGAATCTTTAAGTTTACGTAAATCTATTTAAATGTCCTTAAAGGCCTAAACAAATTTAAGTCGTATTTCAGAAAGGTTTAAGTTATCTTTATGTGTGACTTCTTTCATTAGCATTAAAACGTTAATTAAAGTTAACTTAAAAGATAATACCTATTTAATTACACTTTAAGTAAATCATTTTTGTCTACTTAAAGACATAATTCATTTAATATACCTTTATGGTGCTGATAAATACCATTTAAATGTTGATGCGGACTTATTTTAGACGTGTAGTGGGGAATCCCATATTTCGAGTCGTACGCACGGTAGTTTGCCGCTACGATCATTTATTTATAGATCAGACACTGTGAAAAATCTTCCAATACTCATTCATAGTGATGATTTCGTGGTTCTCTGTAAACACCGGTCCTTACATTTTTATCCCTATTCCAGACCAAAATGAAAACAAAACCGGGCTCCCTGTTTCCTGTTGCTAAGCAACTTCAGGAACAACAAATACACAGAGCCGCGTGCGAGATTGATCGTATTTTACAAATTCGTTCCTCGTCACACTCATATTTATATATTTATAAAGCGCATCACAAGAAGCTATGCCTCAAAATGTTTATTGTAACCACTGCGACAGTCTTGTGTCTCGATCTACGTACGAACGACACCAAAGGAAGAGACATTTGGAATCAGCACGTTCTTTACACCACGTGAAGGATGTGGTATTCGAAGATTCCTCTTCATCAGACGAAAGTACAGCCCATGAAACGTCGTCAGCTGAACAAAATGGTAAGATATGTTATTAAATATCGCTAAAACATCACACAAATGCTTGAACATCACATTTTACCAGTTTAGCTGCAATGCATACACTGATACAACTGTATTTACATTATATTTTATTGCTCAGTTATATTAAAAACTGTTATAAAGCTAACAGTTTTACTTACAATGATATTATTATTCCATAGAGAACTTTGTTTCTTATCATTCACATTGCAATGATATAACAATATGCTGTGCACAGCAGTACAGTACAGATGTAGTTAATGCCTTTATAAATTCATTCATATAATTTACCTTGATTTATATAAGCTTATTCAATGTGTGACTCTTTATTACTAACGGAGATAATTTTCACCCTTCCCACCCACCCCAAGATATAAAAGTTTGCATTTTGGCGTTGCAACTTAAGTTAAAAGCCCCACTATCTCAAACAATTATGTTCTAGATAATGAGGTTCTAATGGCAGTATTTATTACTTTAATTACTTTGCATTGAAACATTTGACACTAATGCTACTTTATTTATTTCCAGAACTGTCTAATCTAACAGAAGAACATCCCTCCAATTCTAATTCTGCAGAAACAAGCACTTTTGAAGTAAATTATTATTTTTAATTAATGTACATGTATTTTAATATGTTACTAATTTATCCTGATCTTTCTTAATTAATTAATTGATTTATATATATATTATATATATAACCAATGTGTATACTACTCAGTTTTTGAGTACATAGAGTTTAAATTCTATGTACTCAAAAACTGAGTAGTATACACATTGGTTAAATTCGCTCCTTCATTGTAGAGCACTATCTTGGTTTCACCGGTGAACTTCACCTATATATATATATATATAATTCAGGTGAAGTTCACCGGTGAAACCATCTTGGTTTCACCGGTGAACTTCACCTGAATTATATATATATATAAAAACTGAGTAGTATACACATTGGTTAAATTCGCTCCTTCATTGTAGAGCACTATCTTGGTTTCACCGGTGAACTTCACCTGAATAGACCGACGTGAAGTCAGTCCACTCTTCAGTTAATCTCTATGTATAGAGATTAACTGAAGAGTGGACTGACTTCACGTCGGTCTACGAAACAAATTGTATTAAACTCTATGTACTCAAAAACTGAGTAGTATACACATTGGTTATATATATAATAATAATAATAATAATAATAATAATAATAATAATAATAATAATAATAATAAACTTTATTTCACGAGGGTACATTTAACAGTATACTACTCAGATATATATATATTATGAATCAAGTGATATTTGTCAAAACCGATAAAACAGTGATCAATGCATTATAATGCAGAGCAGAAATAGTAGTTTCTAGGTGAATTAAAGACAAAACATTTGAGTATTAATTACTCCATTTACTGCTAGTACTCGAGTTTCACGCTTATGCGATCCTCAGGCGTAAGCGTAAAGCGTGAAACTCGAGTAGCAGTAAATGGAGTAATACTCAAATGTTTTGTCATTAATTTACCTAGAAACTACTATATATATTATTATATACTATGTTATTTTCTTATTTGTCCAGTTTTTTTATAAATATGTATTGTTTTTTCATCATTTGTGAGAGCATTGAGATTTTTATGTGATGCACTCAAGAAATAAATTATTATTATTAATGCGCTATAGGCATTCAATCAACAGGAATTTACTATATATATTTTAATCTTTTTTTTTTCCTTCTCCAATCTCTTGCACAGGAAATAGGATATTCTGATGAATCTAGTTCACCATGTGAAAGCACTGCTGCAGGAAATAGTTCAGACAATGACAGTGACTCCAGCGCCTGTTCTTCTGCTGCTGATGATGATGAAGTTTGGAGTGGTGTTTTACCAGAAATGCTTTGTCAAGATCTCAACAACAATTACACCTAATATGCACTTACACTGCCATCTGAGAGAAGTGATATTAGACCATGGACCAGTAACAAGTTTTTGGTGTTTTAGTTTTGAACGATACAATGGTATCTTGGGAAGCACCCTACAAACAATAGATCAGTTGAACTTCAAATAATGAGAAGATTCACAATTTCAAGGTTCTTCAATAATGATAATTTACCCCAACAGTTCCAAGATGAATTCCTTCCAATTTGTACACGATCAGCAGTTGTACCAGCTGATGCTAATAGATCAGACTCTGCAGAGGCTGAAGCATGGTTTAGACAGTCATACTCTACAACAACTGCCATGTATAGCACCACTTAGAGGGGACATTGATTGGCATAATCATTTAGCAGGTATTTCAGTACCTTCATCTTACAGGATAAGTCACTTTGACACTGATGACATGCAACTTTTACTGGAAGTCTATAGCATTTTGTACCCTGCATTCAATATCAACATCAAAGATTTAAGTGAAATCATCCACAAATTTGGTTCAGTTATGGTTGGATCAGTTTGTTATGGATCACGACTTGAATCACGACGTATCCGTTCCAGTTACATCCTTGCTTCCTGGCCTCAGGAAAATGGATCCATAAACACAGACACATTCTCACTTTGCGCTGGGACTGTTAAGTTTCACTTCAGTCATTCCATCAAGATTGGACATAATATCACATTCACTATTTTGCATGTGTCCACTGGTACAAACCTGCTGATGTGAGTAACTATTATGCAAACCCCATCAAAGTATGGATGTTAGATTATCAAGCCACTGGCTGTTCAATATTTATACCTGTACAGCGGATACACTCAAGGTTTGCCTGTGCAAAAGTAAAGAATAACAATGGGGGGAATGATCTAGTGTCATGTCCTATTGACAGGAAAGTTTTTTATTGATTATATGAACAATAGCATTATTCTTTGCTTTAAAAGAATAAATAACAATGCATAGAGTTGAATTGATGCACTTTCAGTGATATATTATTTTGCATCAATATGATCAGTATGCATGCAATGACAATAATCTAAATGTAAATACTGTAAATGCTTTAATAGTATCCCCTCTCAACAATGACTATTTTTAAATATGCCCCCGCCCAGGCCCCCTTATTAGAGCATTTATATATTATCTGTCTGATGTCAAACACAAATTACACATCACAAGTTCTATTACCACAATGATAATTTGTTCATGATAATTTCATTTTGAAAAAAAAAAAATTTAATATACATGCATGCATGTACATATATGTAGCTAAATATCACTGCTTCTGTTTGGTAAATGGTTGAGCAAAATGATGCAAATCGAAAGGGAATTACAATATATAATTAATTTGTATCATTTTCAGTCAGTCCAGCTACATGTAGCTGTTCAAATAAAATAATAAAATAATAATAAAAATATGCTAATTTAGGGTTCACAAAAATCACACATGTATAGGGACAACTCTTCAGGTGTATACTTTAACATATACATGTAGGCCTTTGAGAGGGTTTATACGCAGTATACACTTTTTTGCTATGGTATATGGTATCACACTTGCAAAAGAATAGGGAAGAGTGCCCTTCAATCAGTTCTACAGCAATATGTAACTCTATAGTCACCCTGTTTAAATAAAGTGTATTATTATTATTAAATATTGCAATATTGGTGTGACATACCTGGATTAATGTCTAGTCCAAAGCATCCCTCTGCCAAGGTAAGTAGACTGTTAATCTTCTGGGGGTTGCAACCTGTATAAGATATTTAAATAAACAAAAAATTAAGTTGTGCGGTATAAAAGCACAGTATTTTCCTTAATTGTCGAACAGTTGGGCGAGAGAGAGAGAGAAAGAGAACGAGAGAGAGGACAGTGAAAAGCCTTGTATATATATATATATTGTTTAAATAATCAGCCATTCGGACTTAATAAAAGATTATAAATTAATTATAGGAATAGAATTAACTATAAAGTAATTAATAGGAATTTTAATTGATTGTTATTATTATTTTTCATGGGTGCTTATCTTTAGTTTGTTTATTGTATTTTTTTGTATGCAGACTGAGGTGGTTCGCGTTAGTAGCAATCTCTTGATCAGTATATGGGGGTCATCCTTTAATTTAGTTTGTTGGTGTCTACTTCATTTTAGTTTTACTTTAGTTCTAGGTTCCCTGGGGTTCATTTTATAGCGCGCGGCGCTTTGCATGTGCGCACACGCGCTATTTGTTTGTTTTCTTGTGTCACTTAGTGGACATGATTTAGCGGTTGACTGCGCGCGGATCAAATCAGTCTAAAATCAATAAATTCTAAAGTCGTGAACTACAACTATTATTAGTATATATATATATTTGCAAAATTCGCGCCACTACTATATATCAATATATCTGGTGTCATTATGGGTAATTACATAATCGAAAATTCCCCTTAACGCGGGTCAACGGCCAGCAAAGTTGGTAAAAATAATTAGTATAATGGTTTGTTTTGCTTCATTTAATAAGTCACTACCCATAATGCACGCGATATATTGATATTTTCGTGGCGGCCACAATTTTTGCAAATGACTGGTTTTATATATACAGTCACAATGTCTCATCATATATTCGTTTTGCGCGCACAACTTTAAGGGCCTTATTGTGCAGATAGAGCTGATATAATTCAACAGTATTGAAGTATATCGGCTCCACGTGGACAATACTTGCTTGTTTCGGTTCGGAAGCGCAATACGAATATGATGATGTTGACATTTAT
The DNA here is from genome assembly GCA_033675265.1 of Actinostola sp. cb2023. Classification (NCBI taxonomy): domain Eukaryota; kingdom Metazoa; phylum Cnidaria; class Anthozoa; order Actiniaria; family Actinostolidae; genus Actinostola; species Actinostola sp. cb2023. The sequence continues at coordinate 1,178 of JAUJYZ010001141.1, read as the reverse complement.
TATAATATTAAAAATATATTTTTAGCTGGATCAACGTTAATGACATTGGACGTGTATATAAATATATACCAGTGATTTGGAGGGAGTCAAAGACGAGTACATAATATTTCTGTAACTCGGAGTAATTACTCCTGACTCCCCCTAAATTATTACTACTATAGTGCTCTGCAGCCTTAAACGGGCCATTGCAGGAGCACTGTTTATACCAGTGTAGACGTACCATATACCTGGATTTATACCATATTTATATTTATTTGCATTTTAATTTAATTTGTATAACGTAATACGTTTATTCATGAGCCTCTGGCTCGGATATATTAAGGGCAAATTTATTCCCACATATGACATTAATAAATAGATTGAAAAAAAAAAAAAAAAAAAAAACAAAAAAAAATAGATTGTTGTAGGTCAAAGTCGTTGCATAAAATATTTATAGTTTGAATTTCCAATCAAAAATATTATCTACAGAACAAATGAGTATTATAATTATAGTACTGGCGGGGAGTTCACCACATCATTTCTGCCCTGGGTGACGCAGGGACTTCACTGGCTAATCATTTGAGTAAGCTTTATGCCCCCGAGGGGAGGGGGAAGAGGAGAGCTTTCGCTCGCTGCACTGGGCATTTAATTACAATATCGATACAACACCAAAATAAAGGTCTAAAATTTAACTAAAATACCTTACCTGTATTCTTTGACTCTGCTGTATTCGTATTAACGTAACTTTCTTCTTTGAATCTCTTCCAGCAAAATGGCAGACAGTCGTCTTTCTTTTCTGTTTTCAGCATGGAGTTCATCCCCCCATCCATTATCTCTCCTGAAATTATGTAAATGTACGTAGTTGAACAGTCAGATGTTTTGCAATTCTTGTCCCGACTTTTCTTCCTATTCTGCGGGTTCGAATGGACATCTTTATTTCTTCTTATTTCTCTTAAGACGTTTCAGACGCAATGTTTTGACTACTGTGTTCCTTTGTTCGGACTCATAAAACCTCGCCAACCCGAGATTCAACACGGTATAGTCTTCGCGAACCCTTATGTCAGCAAGCCCAAAATAATTTGTTCTTCGCACAATATGCTGTTAGAACCCGCCGATTTGGCAGTTCAAACAGCTTGATCGCGCGAAGACATTACCAGCCAGAATATACAAGTATGCGCGAAGTGGTCGAAATGGACCTC